>JBBPKN010000596.1:0-33852 GCA_038089275.1 Pulveroboletus cf. rosaemariae
GCCCCTGTAGCTTTCCAGCATCTTATCAATTCTATCTTTGCTGATCTTCTTGATATTTCCATAATTATTTATTTGGATGATATCCTAATTTTCTCCACTAACTGGATATCTCATACTGAGCATGTCCATGAAGTCCTCTGCCACCTCTGGAAATACAGCCTCTTTGCCAAACCTGAGAAATGCAAATTCTATACTGATTCCACTGAGTATCTTGGATATCAGCTCTTCCCTTTAGGGCTCACTATATCCCCTGAAAAGGTTCAATCCATTCTGGATTGGCCTGAGCCTCACAAAGTTTGAGATATTCAGTTTTTCCTTGGTTTTACTAATTTTTACTGCTGCTTCATCCAGGGCTACTCTGATATTATCATTCCCCTGACTTGCCTCATCCACAAGTCTGCTCATTGGAATTTCAATGCTTCCTGTCATGCTGCTTTCCAGCACCTCAAGGATGCTTTTACTTCTGCTCCTATTCTGATCCATTGGGTCTCTGATGCTTTTCTCATTATTGAAATGGATGCTTCAGACTACATGATTGCTGGAATCCTCTCACTCTGGTGCCTGGATAATGAGGTTCACCCTGTCACTTTCTATTCACATATGCTCACTGTGCCAGAACTCAACTATGATATCCATGATAAGGAGCTCCTCACTATTTTTACTATGTTCAAGACCTGGCATCATTATCTCAAAGGTTCTGGTTCTCCAGTAAACATTGTCACTAATTACAAGAACCTGGAATACTTCACTACATCTAAACTGCTGACTCACTGGCAAGCCCAGTGATTGAAGTTCCTCTCTCAGTTTAATCTGATTATTCATTTTTGCCCTGGTCATTTAGGTGCTAAATCTAATGATTTGACTCAATGATGGGATGTCTATCCCAGAGAGGGGAATAGTGACTATGCTCTCATCAATCCACATAACTTCTGGCCCATATTCACACAGAAGCAACTTACCATATCCCTCTGGGCTTCCTTTCTAGCATCTCCAGTTTTCCAGTCTACATCTCTCTTCAACCTTGAAACCCTTCATTATGACATTCTCTCAGCACTCCCTTCTGATCCCACTGCCTCTACCCACTTGTCCAGCACCCTCTCACACGACTCTCATTGGTCTAGAAATCCAGAAGGCTTCTTGTGTCTGGACAACTGCATTTATGTCCCCAATGCCTCTGACCTCTGCCTTTGGATTCTCCACTACAAGCATAATCACCCCTTATCTGGACACTTCAGTCAGAATCAGACACTGAAGCTCATCTGCTGAGAATATACCTGGCCTGGCATTTAAGCATTTGTTAAAGAGTATGTTTCTTCATGTACAGCTTGTGCCCACACCAAGGTACCCCATTACAAATCCTATAGTTTCCTCAAGTGGCTCCCCATCCCAGAAAAGCTATGGAATTCCATCTCTATGGATTTCATTGAACAACTCCTGGCTTCTTCCAGTCACTCCACCATCCTTGTCATTGTAGATCATTTATCAAAGCAGTGCATTTTCATCCATACAGACAATAAGGTGATCTCCCCAGAGCTTGCTAAACTCTTCTTACTCCATATTTTCTCCAAACATGGAGTTTCCTCCCACATCACCTCTGATCAAGGTTCTGAGTTCATTTCCCATTTCTTCTGTTCCCTGGGTCAAGCCCTCAACATCTGCCTTCACTTCACCTCCAGATATTATCTGGAAGGTGATGGTCAAATCAAATGAATGAACCAAACCCTGGAGTAGTATCTACACATTTATTGCAACTATCAGCAGGACAACTGGTCTGAACTCCTGCCCCTTATGGAGTTTGCTTATAACAATGCCTCTAATGCTACCACAGGTATTTCCCCTTTCTTTGCCAACAAGAGCTACCATTCAAACATCTCTGTGCACCTGGAATGTGATCTCACCTCTACCTGAGCTCAAGAATATGCCATTTGTTACATTTTCTCCTCTTTTTCTCTTCTTCTGATCTCTTTTACTCATCCTTCTCATAGTATCCACTTTTCTTGCACTACAGGTGCTTTCTTGTTTGCCTTTTTGTGATAATTCTGCTCTTTTTGCATTCTGGCCTTATCCAGACTGCTTTCCATTATGCCCTTTGCCCAGGCCTTCTATCTCTCAATCAGCTGACTTATAATCATTCTATCTCTTTTCATCTGTTTCCACATAAATAGTTTATTCATCATTCATCAGCATGATTACATTACTGATCTCCACTTGAACCTTGTTAGTTGTACTATAAAGTAGCATACTTCCAGTCTTCTTTCTTCTTATGCTACTTCTACCTTGTGATTCCCTTACAAGTCTTCGCATCTCTCTTGTTCTTGTATCTATGTACTCAAAATCCACTATTTGTGTCCTGGCACTTATTCAGAAAGTCATTAGTGTTGATTATGGTATGATGTCCATTCATAACAGCTCTATGTTTTACCATGACAGCTACAATCTCTGGTTGTCCACCCAACATATTAGTATATGACAGCTCCATTCCACTTTAATATGTCATCCATTTTTCCACAGCATCCTCAGTTATCTCTTTGTCCCAACTGAGGTATGCATGAACTCATTATGTATTATAGTACAGCTCACTGACAAGTACCTAGTTCTTACTTCCATTAGGTACTAATGCAGTTGTCTCTTTGTCCTGACTGAGTTCTTACTTCCATTAATTAGCATCTGACTTCAGCATACCCCTGGGAGTGTAGCTGGTACCACTCAAGGTGCAACACTTTGTTTGTCACCTCTCACTTGTTTTGAAGCTTACCTCTGATTTGCTTTTTCTACTTTTTCCTCAGCAAGGTCTATGCCTGTTCCTATCCAGGCCTAGCATAACACCATTGACCTTGACTCTCTCCATACCTTCCTTTGTGAGGAAATAGCTGCTGCCCAAGTCAAATACCAAGGACCCACAGATGCTTGATAATCTCTAGCATTGGACTTTAAAGTAGGTAACCAGGTATTTGTCAAGGCTAAGTACTTTAGGACTATATGACCATACAAGAAACTTGCTGAAAAGAACTTAGGTTCTTATCCCATTATTGCTCAGGCAGGCTCACTGTCCTATATACTCTGCCTTCTGAAGAACATGAAGTCCATTCATCCAGTCTTTCACATCTTTTAACTCAAATCCTCTGTTCCCAACATGATCTCTGATCATGTGTAACCACCCCCACCACCAGTCAAGATCAACAGTGAACTGGAGTTTGAGATCTCTGAAATCCTAGACTCAAAGATAGATCATAGGCAAAAAAACTGCAAATTACTATATTTGGTTAAGTGATTAGGTTATAAGGGTACTGATGAGAAAATCTCATGGCTCCTTACCACTGAATTAGGTCATGCTTCAGAGATTGTTGTGGAGTTTCATTTTCATTATCTGGACAAACCTGGACTATTATAAGGAGCCAATTGAGTAGTGAATCTAGTAATCTAGTTATATGATTCCCTATCTACTCAAAGATTGCCTTTTAACCTTCTCCTTGGCTTTATCATCTACTACAGAGATTCCACCAATCTCTGCACAAAGTTCTGACAGCTCTGCTGCCACCTTGTTAACCTCCCCATCCTTACTCCCTGAACTTTTGGCTTCTCCAGTTTCCTTTACCCATGTCTTTCCCAATGCATCAACCAGCTGCCCCAGCAGCCAGTTCTTGTATTTTGCCTTCTGCTGTACCTTCCTGCCCACCTTCCTTATCAATGCCTCCATCAGGTGACAGCCTTCAGCCATCTGCTAAAGACCCTCCTCTGTCTCCTCTGAGTCTGCCCTGCTATTGGGCACTCTCTCCTCTCCTGCCTTTCATCTCCACTTTCTTTCCAGCTTCTTCTGGCCAGGGCAGTCACACCTCACCTTTGCCTCTATATAGGCAAGGCATGATATTGACTTGCCTAGGCCCACCTTACACTCCAGCCCCTGGTAATCACACCTCTGGTACCCTGGTCCCTCTTCTGCTCTCCTCTTACCATTGCTGCTACTTGATCCCACCTGGGCTTGGCAAAGCTCTTCCATCTAAACCAGGTTTGAGTGCTAGGCCCTGACTGCATTTCCAATACTTACCCATTTCTGGACCACCTCCACCACCTTCTATGCCTTCTCCATTTTCTTCTGAGTCTTCTTCTCTCTTCTTACTTTTCCCTGCCACTTCTGCTTAGCATACTTCATATTGCCAAGCTCTTTGTCATCTTCAATGTGCTCCTCAAGGCACTCATCAGACCAGAGGTGAATATTAA
Organism: Pulveroboletus cf. rosaemariae; assembly: GCA_038089275.1. NCBI lineage: Eukaryota > Fungi > Basidiomycota > Agaricomycetes > Boletales > Boletaceae > Pulveroboletus > Pulveroboletus cf. rosaemariae. The sequence continues at coordinate 4,219 of JBBPKN010000596.1, forward strand.
TAAATGAAGATATGATAAGAGAAACTTGTGTGGAAGTCTCTGGGGTGATATTCACTTTTATGGGTTTCTGGCCAGCTAAAACTCTAATGGCCACTTCACTCACTTATTCATCAAGAGCACATGCTTAACAGCCTTTAGGGATTCAGGCCTTAAGAGGGGAATACTGTCATATCCCATGCCAATAGGTCAACTCCACTATGTTTTCAGTGCAACTCCAGTTGCTTTCATGCTTTAAGCTGCATATTTTCTAGTTTCCTTTACCTCTGTCTTTTCCTATATAATGTTAATTACAACTTTACCTACACTAACTCTGTACCATTCCAATACAACTCTGTAGTTCCTCCAATCTCACTTCCTGTTTCTATTTCTATCTCTTTCTGCCTTGCCTCTCCCTGTTATTATTTAGTTTCCAGTTTGACAATATCTGATATTGTCTTCTCTGACATCTCCATTTGTATCCAGAATGCATTGGCATCTGCTTTGCTTATGAGACAACTCCTTTCATATCTCCATTCACTTTTTAGATAATCTGCCTCTCTAAGGTATAAGTACTGTAGCCCTGTATCTTGTACTTTAGTTTGAATATTGACCATAACATGATGTTATGGTTTCCTTAGACCCCCTTCTGCTTCACAACTTGAAGTCATACCCTACACTAAGTCTCATGACTTACTTCATGACTTAATGTCATACCTCTCATTGGGAAAAGTTCTATGATCTATCCTGGACTTCTGATAGTTTCTGACCCCTTTTTAAAACTTATCCAAGTAGAAATATACTGTTAAAACCAGTTCCTTTCTGAATAAAACTCTTGACACTAAAGAAAGGTCATAACTCCAGAGGAATCCAGAAAGGGTTTCAATAATCAAATGGGACTTGGCTTCATCTTATGTGGTGTACCCTTGCACTTTCCAGTGTCCTGATTTACATAGATGTCAGAGGTGGGAAAGAGGACTGTCTTGGTGCTCAACAGAAGGGACAGACAAGATGGGGAGAGTCAAGCCTAGTCATGGAAGTGGGACCTTACAACTCCTTTAAGAATATTGCTTGGTCCTGGAGATTCTCTAGAGTAACCCAGAGGGTCAGAGTGAGCCCAAGGGCTCAAGCAAAGTGAGGATAAAGACAAGGGGGTATTTATGTCAATTTTCATACTAAGGTACAAGATACAAAACTACAGTACTTATATCTTAGAGAGGCAGAACTATCTAGAAGTATAGCAAAGTGAGACAGATGCAAACTCAAAAGCAAAGCAGATGTCTAAATATCTAAGAAACAAATGGAGATGTCAGAGAAGACAATGTCCAATCATGTTAGACTAAAACTGAAGGACGACAGAATGAAACAAGGGAAAGCAAGGAACAGAAATGGAACAGAAATAGTAACAATGATGGTAATAGTAATTAAGAGTGGGACAGTAACAGAGTTATACCAGGATGGTCCAGAGACAATGAAATGGAACTAAGGTAGTACTTAACTAGAGCAGGGATAGACTAAAAACAGAATAGGGTGAAGTGGAAGTGAAGGGCCAGGGAAGTATATACCAATGGAGGGGCAGAAAGCATACATGCATAGCTGGTGCAGACTGGAATGGTAATGGAGGGCCAGAGTTGCCTGAAGGGAAGTCAGAGGGCTAGAGTAGCTTACTGGATACAAGAACCAATCATTAGCCAGGTTAGAATGGGATTGAAATTGAGTCAGAGATACAGAATATGATACTCCTTTATAAATTGGGGCATCTGGTACTAGCATAAGGGCACACCACATAAGGTAAAGTCAAGCCCTGTCCACTCTGGAGTTATTTGAAGTACTCCTAGAGTATATTACAACTTTATAACATAAACTCAAGAGGAACTTTGAGAGAACAACTTAACCATATCTTAGAATTTATTTCTTGTTTGGCATAAAAGTCTCATGGTCACATGCTTGTCATGTGACTCTTCTGCTGGCAAACTGTTTGTTCATAACACTATCTCCTCTTCAAGGGTAAAACTCCTGAATCATCAAGTAATGATTTCTTCTATCATTTCTATAATCCATTATTGGAGTACAGTTTTGCTGTCTTCTCTGAAACTCTGAAATAAATAAGAAAAAGAAAAACTGGCATAGGCCAAGAAAACTCTGAGGTTTTTGAGAATTATGAAAAAAGTACTTTCTTGAATAATACTTGAACTTCTGTGTTGTTCTTCATAATTGATGATATCTTTTCCTAGAAGAGGGAGTTCACTATGTTCACCTATCATCTCTACTATCCCCTCTTCAAATTTCATCATCCTGATAAAATACACATTGGTATGAGCATGTGATTTTGATGCAACAATTACTTTCATTCAGAAAAAATAAATCAAATTTTTTAACACTTTTGTTCTTTGTTTTTCTTAATGTGAACTGGTATGTTGCAACCAGGCTTTTTCTTCAACAATATCTCAAATCCAATTAAGGACTGAGTGGTGGATTGTTGAATAAACAAGGAAATTGGAATTAATGGAAATAGTAATCTAGAAGTTTGATAATGCAGCTTCTTGCATTACTGCCTCTAAAAACTCTGAGATAAACCTTTTATAGTCATGCCTAGGACTTGATTCATTGAAGATATTTGATCTTGATAACTTTTGTAGACTCTTGCAGAGTTATGCCTGATAATCTTCTGACTTTTTATACTTGCTTGAGTACTATTATGATTAATTCTTGACAACTTTCATTGCAGAGGTGTGCCTGATTACCTTCTGACTTTTTCCACTTGCAATTACTTGCTAAATCCTCTTTAGACCTATATTATAGTTTGCAGTCTTTGTGGACTAAGGATTTCTCAAGAGAACCCATAACACTGAAATAGTTTCAAGTCATGCTTAGGACTCTTGACTCAAATACTAAATCTTTCAGTTACTTGCCTAGATAACTAACTGCTCCCATATGGAGACTAACTGCACTGTCATTAGCTTTCACTTACTTAACCTTTCTTCTCATCTAAACTCTGAATAGTTTCAAGACATCTCAGTCTGATCTTTTATCACTTTCTCTTCTTCTTTCTTGGTATCTTCAGATTATGATCCAGTTCCTGGGTATTGAGAGAGCCATTGAAACTACTTTATCTGCTTCTTCACCTTCAATGGATAGCTTCACAGATAGACAGTCTCTTCTTGACAATGTTAATCTTCTCACTTTCCCATCTTTTCAAGATTAAATCCAAGATTGTAACTTTGTAGATTCTTGTCAGAATACTATTCAGCTTTCCATGTCAAATACTCTTCACTATTTAATGCCCATTATATAATGCACAAAACTAGAATCTGGTGCTGCAAATCTTCTTCAACTTGTACTTGCTGATTTTCTTTCTAGATTACTTTTGATAACACAAATGTAAAACTGCCTCTGAAATAGTTTTAAATCATTTTGAATTCTTGTGAACTTCCTTGCAATCACTTTCTACTCAGAGATAAATCTCCTTTCATCTGGCAATGCTTGTTCTCTCTGAAATTTGACTTTCTTCAAATCTGCTTTTCTTTATGTCCACAGATATAACCACTTCTCTTTGTGTCCATGGCTGAATACTTGTCTCCTTGTGCTTGACTATTTTCTTCATCAAGCATTCTCTGAATAGCATAACCAAGTGTTAAACTTCATTATCATCCCCTCTTCAGAGGTGTCTTCTAGTGAATAGACTTTTCTTGACAATCTTCAATTGATTAAATGATGGACTAAATCACCTGAACTTCCTGCTAGAAATCTCTTGACTAATTCTTGCTTAATTATACTTCTCTGATTTCCTGTGAATCAAAATTCATCTGATTTAAAGAGTAAACCATCAAATATTGTTACATTTGTAACATTTGCCACAGAAGAGTCACATGACCAAGCACGTGACTGTGGGACTTCATTGCCAAACAAGGACAAACCCTAGGATATGGTTAAGCTATTATTTAATATTCTATTCCTTGGGTCAGAGCACAGCTTATTATGGTTGGATCTAGTATCTCAGATGATAGATGCATCTCCTGATCAGATCTCCAATGAATCTGATCTCGATCCAGAAGAGGGTCAGATCTGATTGTGGCAGATCTCTAGATGAGATCTCCTCGGCCTCATGGTTGAGGGTATGGTTTAATCTCCATTGTCCCTGACCGGCTATTTATATTTAGAACCCTTCCCTTCCATTCCACACTGCCTCTTCTTGATATGCACCTTATCTGCATGGCCCATTGGTCATATTCTCAGTAAGCACACCCTATGCCCAGTTTCCTTATTTAGTATTGTGCTGGCCAGACTTGCTGGTCCGTGCACTCTTGTAGACAGTATTTATACCGGTAGTACTTCTGTCTCAAGACCCCCAGTCTTGAGCACTTGTGTCTTATCTCCAGTTACCTTTAATCGAATGACCAAGTGGCTACTCAAACTCCTGGCTTGACTCTCCTTATTCATCATTGTCATTCCTTCTTTATCATTATCGCCTACAACAACAAGCCAGCCCCTACATTAGGGTTATCAGTCCTCAACCTTAATCGTCACCGCCACAGTATCAGAAGACCAGCCTGAACATCAGGTCACCATCACTCCCATCTGATAGTTTAGTTTTGGAAGCCAGACCGTAACAAATATCCTCCCAGTCTCCAAGACTTGGACATCCATCATATTCTGATGAGATGGTCATTATTATCAATCTTCTTCAAATCTTCTGAACTCTTCTTCACAGTACTTTGATGCTCATTTCCACTTTCTACTTATAAAGCATTGCTCAACACTTTCATCTGTATACTTTGAGACTTGCTTTTTCATTTCAGCTACTCCCTTTCTACTTATCAAGGCTCTAAATGTGACCTTCACTTTTATCTGATTTTACTTACTCAAAGACTCTATTAGTTTAATGTTATCTTGGACCTATATAGTTTATAGTCATTATAGACTCTTTTTGATCCTTCACCAAGTATTAATGTCTTGACCTGATCAGAGTAAACCTTCACATCTCCTTCAAGCTAGCTAGATGTCTTTGCTTGTTATGATCATCAATCTTTCTTTCTAGTCTTGACACTTGGTGTTATAATGTACTTTTTTATTTTTACTTTTTTGGTATTTTCTTCTCACAACTGTAACTCTTCACATTGTCACATCATGTGTTCTTTCACATCTTCATGTTTTACACTTACACTTTTTCACTTTTTCACCTTTTTACTTTTTTACTTCTTCACATGTTACAGGTCTAGAGCAATCTAGACTCTAATGTCATGCCTTATTGTTTCCTGCTGTATTTCTAGGTCCCTGCTCTCTTTCTGCTATTGGTTGAATTACTGTACAATATTTTAGAGCCAGTACCATTTACATGGTCTGTGTACATACTGTAGCAATATAAAAGGAGGTCTGCTCAAGTCTGGGTTTTCCTAGTCTTGTGCACTTGAACCTTCTAGTTTTACAAGTCCCTTGGCTCTTATCTTTTCTTTACTCTTTTTGCCTAGTTCTGATATCTCTATGTTCAAAGACATTACTCAGGATTAGTCAGTACACATTAAGACTAGGTGTTAGGATTTTAGGTCAACATATCAGAAGTTGCATTTTATTTGGTTCCAGATACTGTTCTTTGTTTATAAACATCATGATCTGTTCAACCTAAAACCAAAACTCTTTATCAAACAGATTATTCTTGGTTCTTTTTCAATTCTTCCTTATCCAAGGCTTTCTCAATCAACTTCATCAAACTCTTTTTTCTTCAACTCTGAGCTTTGGTCTTCAGTCTTCCTTATTCCAGCTTGACAATACTGGGAAATGAAATGTGATCTTCAAATCCATGACTTTGTTGAAGTGAATCTAAAGTCTAAAATAAATGGTATTGTTTTGCTCTACTTTTCACCAAGGCTACTTTTTTGAGTTGTCAGCTTAATAATAGACTTTTAAGCTTGTTAACATTTTTCAACTTGTTTCATTCTACCAGAAAACTTCCCAGAGGTTATTAATTTTCCATGCAATCCAATATTAATGTGAGAATTCACAGTAATTATCCACAACTTGGACAATTCTTGATGATGTAATAAGCATTTCCCTAAAACTTCTAGTCTGTAACTAAGCCTTCCATTCTTCAGTACTAAGCCATGTAATTTAATGAATGACTCCAGTCTGTGACAATTTTACTATATAACAGTTTAATGACTTCAATTTCAATGACAAGAGTTATATGACATCCATAAACAGTGGCAAGAGAGGATGGGTGCTAGATGATACCTGATGTGAACCACAGAGGCCATACAATGGCTTGTATCCATGTGACAGCATTCCAAGGCATTCCCTAGAACTGAGAGTAAATGAACCTTTTTAAGATGTGTTCAGATTCTAACAAAGGTTAGATACCCCCAAAGCATTTTACCAAGTTACTTAGCTTCTTAACAACTCTAGATGTGGCCAAAGTAGTTTAAGGACTTGCTCAGGTCCTGATGTCAGTGTTAGTTTAACTATGAATAAAATGGGATGATTTCATTTTTCTATGCAGTATAAATTCCTTTGTTGATGATACAACAACCATTAGTGGGCTCTGAGTGATCAAATACATTGCACCTGGTCAAGTAAAGATAGCTTTGACCAAGTGTTATGGTGTCAGACTCAATATGACTTATCCTAACCCTAAATACTCAAGGTAGCAAGTGAGGAGCCATTACACTAGTTATCCAGAGAAAGCCCTGTATTAGGACTAACTAGGAGTAGAGACTAGAGAGCAGTATGATAACAAAGTGGTCAAAGCTAAGGGCTAAGTACTATATCTCACTAAGTATTTATACCTATCCTGCTAGTGCACAGACTATCTCTGGGGCATAGGGAACTACCATAAATAGAAATAGGGCATAGGGTGTGCTTACTAAGAATATGACCAAGTGGGCCATGTGAATTAGGTATGTAAGGAAAAGGCTATGTAGAATAGAAGATCAGGATTCAGAGTCAGCAGAGATTAAACCATACCCCTAGCCATAAGGCCAAGAAGATTCCATCTAAAGATCTGCCATAATTGTATCTGATTCTTATCTGAATCAAGATCAGATTCATTAGAGATATAGATTAGAAGATCAATCTGTTATCTGAGATACTAGATCCAACCATAAGTATTGCCCAAACCCAAGAGGAACTCTAAAAAAACAACTTAACCATATCCTAGGGTTTATTCCTTGTTTGACATAAAAGTCTCATGATCATGTACTTGTCATGTGACTCTTCTGCTAGTGAACTGTTCATTTATAACAGGATCTATCCATTTTTGAGACAGTTTCTGAAATGAATAAGAAAGTTTAAGATGTTCAGTTAATAACCAAACTTTCTATCCTATTTGATACAATAGAGCATCAGAATGTTTTTTTTCTGCTTGCTTTTTTATTCTATCCTGTGCTTACATTATAGCCTCTTGAGTAAACTAATGTGTTGCTTGAAGATCTTTAGCAAATGCATTAGATGGCTTGTCTTAAGTAAACCCAAGACAAGGACAATAATGCTTGGTAACTGTATAAGAAGTATTTTTGATGGCAGAGGAGAAAGCATTGTTGTGGGAGAATTCTGCCATCTTAATCCATTCTACCCATTGATCTTGATTCTTGGCAATAAATATATGAAAATATTGCTTTAATTCCCTGTTAATCTATTCTGTTTGTCCATTTGTCTAAGGATGAAAAGAAGTTGAAAGTTTCTGCAAAATTTCTAAAGAAGCACAGAGGTTGCTGGTAAAAGCTGAAGCAAATTGCAGATTCCTGTCTGAAACTATAAATGTGGGTAATCCATGATGGCACCACACATTATCTCTAAATAATTTAGCTAAATTGAATAAAGAGGTTTTGGAAGAAAGACAAGGAATAAAAACAACTTCTTTTGAAAATCAATCCACTACTACTAAAATAGCATCAAAATCATTTGAATGAGAAAGTCCTGTGATAAAGTCTGTAGAAATATCCTTCCATGATTTGAAAGAAATTGATAATGGAATAAGTTTACCTGCTGGTGCTTTTTGCAAACCCTTTGTGAGGGAGCACACTTGACAGGATTTAATGTAGGAAAAAGCATCTTTTGCCATTTCTGGCCAATAAAAATATCTTCTTAACATATGCAGTATTCTTTGTTGTCCCTTATATTCTGCTATAGGGAAATTATGGCAAAGTCTAAGTGCTTCCATGTGTAATTCTTCTGGTATAAAGATTGTGTTTGTCTTCTAATGCATCAAATATCCTTCATCAGCATTATAATACAACCCTGGGAGATCATCTTCCAGAAGATCCATAGTAGCAGCAATAACATCTAAAAGAAAGTAATTTAAAAGAAATGCTGATTATAATGGGAGGAATGCAAAGCACAAGGGCAGGAGGACCACCACTTGTTGATTAGGTTCATGAGTAATAGATCCATGATCCACTTGATGAGAAAGAGTATCAGCTCAACCATTAGAAGTTCCAGGTTTATAGACAATAGTAAAGTAATACTCCATCAAAGTTTTGACCCAGTAAGCTTGATGCCCCAAGAGATCCTGAGATCTTTTCCTATGTTCAAGAGCTTGATGATTGATCCAGATTTTAAACTGTACTCAATTAATAAGGAGATGGTGCCATTCTTGAAGGGCCTGAATAACAGCCAAAAGTTCTTTGTTATAGATAGGATAGTTGTGCTTAGTGGGGGAAAGAGAATAAGATAAATAGGTAGTGGGCTTCCAATGACCATCAATTAAATAAGAAAGCACAGCTCCTGTTGCAATATTACTAGCATCTGTTTTCATCTGAACCAGCTTGAAAGAGTTTGGATAAACAAGGAAAGGGGTAGTACTCATAATGTTTTTTAAGGTAACAAATGCTTTTTGCTGTGGAACATCCCAAGAAAAAGTCTTGTCTTTGCATGTAAGATCATTGAGGGGACAAGCAATGTCCATGAAACCTTGAATGAAGCAATGATAATAATTTGCTAATTCCAGAAAAGCTTAAACTTGTTTAAGGGTATGGGAAATGGGCCAATCTTGAATGGTTTGAACTTTGTTCATCTGCATTTCCACCCTGTCTTTAGATACAACCATTCCTAACTAATCCATCTTTTCTTGAATAAAGTGGCATTTAGATGGTTTCAGAAACAAGTTATTATCCATTAAATGCTGTAACACTTGTGACACCATTGCAGCATGTTTCTGTTATGTCTTGCCTTTGGAAAATATAATAATGTCATCAATGTAAAATAATATAAAAGCCCATAAATCATGAAAAAGATCATTAACCATTATTTGGAATATGCTAGGGCTATTGCACATTCTAAAATACATTACCAGGGGTTCATATGCCTTTATAGGCATGATGAAAGCTCCTTTCCATTTGTTTCCTGCCTTCATACAAATATTGTTATACCTCCATTGAAGATCTAAAGTGGTAAACAGATCTGCACCTTTTAATCTGTCAATAAGAGTTGAGATAAAAGAAAGGGGATAATTGTTCTTGATGGTTCAATTGTTGAGGTACCTGTAATCAATGACCATACACTTCCCACCATCTCTCTTACTAATGAAGAACACAGGAGAAGTCTGTGGAGATTTAGAAAGTCAAGTATATCCTTTTTTACTTTCCTTTTCAATAAACTCCCATACTTCTATCATTTCAGAATCAGATAAAGGAATAACTCAACCTTTCTTTGGGATAAAACCTTCTTTGAGCTCAACTGCATGATTCCATGGCTTGAAAGTTGGTATTTGTTCTAATTGTTTCTGAGATAATTTTTTCAAAAATTTCCAGAACTCTTGTGGAACTTGTTTTTGTAATTCATCTAGTTCTGTATTCACCTGCAGATTAGCTATTTTAATCTGTTTGAAAAAGATCTTTTTGTTTCACCAATCAATGATAGGATTATGATGTTTAAACCAGTTATATTCTATTATCATGTTGCAAGTGCCCAGAATTGACACAAGAGCTTCTATCTCTTCTTTGTGTTTGCAGTTTATTGCATTGACAAAGCTAATCTGTAATTGTACTTTGAATCAGATCCTACCTCCCTTTCCTTCAGTACCATCTGCATTAATGACTGCTATATTCTAATGCAGAGGAATTTGCTTTAACTTGTATTTTTCAACTAATTGTTTGTCAATAAATGTTATAATGGCTCCTGTATCCAACAGAGCCATTAGCATTCCCATTTTTTCCCATACCTGTGTTTTTCCTTTTACTTGTATTTCCAACATAAACTCATCTTTTCCTTCTAATAAACCAAGGGTTTTCTTTATTTCTGTAAAAGATAAGCTACATATAAATAAAATTGAACCTTTTTCTTTTTCTTGAGAGAAATTAAGCACTGGTTGACCTCTGGCCAAGCTCTTTCAAGACCCCTCTTGGATAGAAGAAACTATATCTATAGTAGTGCAATTAAATATCATAGTACCAGAAAAAAATAAAAAAATAAAAGAACTCCTATCATCTTAAACAACAGAAGCTCCTACTCTTTTAAATGTTTTGCTTTATTTTCAAATACATCTTGCCAGTAAGCTCTGACAGTGTCACCATATATACTATCTTCTGGAATTTCTTCTACTTCAGATGTACTTGCTTTCTTCTTTGCAGCTTTTGCTACTAGTGTTCTTATATCCACATATGGGGCTTCATAGACATTAGATTGCCCCTAAACCTGTTCAAAATCTCCAAAAGTCAATATCTGCCTTTGGAATATGGCTCTATTATTTGTTGCTGGGGCACCAGCATCTGATTGATATAAAGGGGTGAAAGAAAGATTGGTTCTACAATTATTGGCAATATGTCCCTTTTTATGGCATTTCCAATACCTCTGTCCTGCCACTATGGTTTGTGCATCTACTTCCATTGGTGTGCCTCTTCCTGGTTAAGTACCAGTGGCTGTGAAGTGAGGAGGAGGTTGCCAGGGAAGTCTAGAGTAATACTAATTGTTTAAGTTGGTAGGGGAATAAGGAGATTGTTGGGGTCTGGGTAAAGAACCTCTAGAACTAGTGAATCTAGGGGCAGGAGCATTTTGCTCAACTGCCATGTGCTTATATGCATGACCTATAGTCTGAAATTGTTCTGTTAGTCTGAAAAAGGTCTCTTTTAAACCCTACAATACTGCTTGCTGATATATGCAGTATTGAACTTGTTCCCTGAGCAGCTTTGAAGCATGCTCAGTAGAAATCTCCAAATTCTTCCTTAAGATCTCAAATTCTTGTAAAAAATCATTGATCTTTTCAGTGTGCCTAACCCTTCTATTTTCTTGAGGGCTTTATGGGCTAGCTTGTCTATGTGGAAATAGCTCTTGATGATATAAGTCAATTTCCCCCATTCTGGCCAGGTATTTTTCTTCAAACATTCTTCCAATGTTATCTGGGCAAAACCCACTGCCCTTTCTTCCAATCTTGACAGCACTGCTGCCACCATTACCCTATTGTTTTTCCATGGCTGTTCCTGATGTCAAACCCTAATCTTGGCCCACCAAAGATACCACTTTCTTCTGTCTTCATCTCACTTTCCAGGATCTGCTATCTTTCTTCCAGCTCCTCCTCTCAATTCTTCCAACAACTTCACTAGTCCTTTTTTTCTTCAGACATCACCAGCTTTTCCTGTTGTCACTGAAAAGATTCTGATATTATTGGTCAGAATAGACTGCTTAACCAATCATGTGACCTTAAGCTCTGTGGATCCTGGGTTGAAATGGTTACTGTTGGATAAATATACTCTGGTTCTTGTATGTCCAAACTCAATTCCTCTTCCCTTTCCTCCCTAACTCCATACTCTTCTTCTCCTGGATATAACACATTTGCTTAGAGGGTGAAGAATGCAAGAAGCCCCTGTAGTTCTGAAACTTCTTTTGGAAGCTTTTAGTACTGATGAGGGTTGAAGAGATTTAAGCATATCTGTGGTTGCTACTTTGTGATCTCTGGCCTTCTTGGCAGCAAAGTTTAAAGTGATTTGATAATCAAAGTTATTAAATCTCTTTTGAAAATCTTCTTTACTCCTTTTGTTTCCTTCAAATTCAAGGATTGCTTCATCAACTAAATCTATCAAGATTTGCTCATGTCCCCACTGGTAAGTGCAACAAGGGCTCATATAGTAATAAAAGAACTTCTGCTAGAGTACCAACAGTAACTAGTCTTGCACAAGTAAGGTATCTTCCTGGTGCTGAACAACTAATGAATGCTTCTGAGGTCTAAGGGCACTCTTACTACTGCTGCTAAGCAAGGCTTTGAACTAGAGCCAAGAAACTAGGCAAGAGATATAGAGAATAGAAGCAAGAGACTTGAACTTGTGAAAGCAAAGAGCTTAAGGGCATAAGACTAGAGTTTAGCCAGGCTTGCACCTCTTCTTTATATATGCTACAGAACTGTGCACAGACCATGCATGATGGACTGGCCCTAAACTAATGTACAGTAAGCCAACCAATGGTGAAAAAAAAGCAGGAACCTAGAAATATATAAGAATAACATAAGGCAAATGATATTATGGTCCAGACCAGTCTAGACTTGTGACAATGTGAAGATGTGAAAAGGTGAATGGTCACATAATGTGACAATGTGAAGAGTTGCAAGAGTATAAAGATAATGGTAAAAATGAAATAAAAATTATAATAGATCTTATCTATGGCAAAGATCCCCATCCTCATGAATGCAGCACCTCTGATCCTGCACTTTCATTTCAAGGCTATGCCTTCTCTTCTATTCCCCTTCATATCTGTGCCTGCTCTTTACTGGTATTCTTTCATTTCCAATTCATGCTTTTCCCTTATTTCCATTCTATCTATTAGCCCAGGATTTGGGGCATTTCCTGATTAGTAGCTCATGTATTAGTCAGCAGTAGTCCTTAGACAATATATAAGGGCAAAAGTATAGAGGGCTGACTCTCCAGTCTTTGTTACTTGAGTCTTGAGCTTTTACAAGTAATTTCTTGGGAATTTTTTCTTAAGGCCTGGCTAGAGCTTGTTTCTTCACAGTCTTGATTAGGCTCATCCTTTCCTTCACACTTGCCTAGTTAGAGCCACTAGCCACAAAAGCTCATCTCAGTAGAAAAAGTGCCCTCAGATGGAGTTAGGGTTAGAATGGGTTTACTCATTTAGCAGTAGCATTAGCTCTTATACAAAGAATACATGTTAATAAGCAGTAGATTGCTGTTATATTGACTGCAAGAGACTGTAAGCTATGTTATCTTGCTAAGACTTGCTAACAAGCTAAATATGCCATCAAACCTTTATTTTAGATTTATCTGCTACAGTGGCTTAAAAAACTATCCCAATATTTGCATGTTTTGCACTAAATGCAATGGCTATCAGTAACTACTAATTATCATGCTAGGCTATAAGTGTATGAAATGTGGTACTTGCTCTTGGCTTTCTATTGGTTCAATGATCAAAGCATTTGATTATGTTTTGGTAACATGGCAACCATATCAAAATAACAACTTATTAAAATAGTTTTTTGACTTTAAATAGAATATGATATTTAATATCTGATATGACCTTCCTTGGTCTTGATAACTGCTTAAATCCTTTAGATATGCTTTCTGTCCATTTTTGACACTTCTTTACAGAAATCCTTTCCCACTCTACCACTACCCTATTCCATAATTGATGAACTCCTGTAAATACCCCCTTATAACCTAAAAGGCATCTTTTTAAATAATCCCAAGTGTGTTCAATAGGATTAAGGTCTGGAGATTGAGCAGGCCAATTCAGAAGCTTGATATCTTGCTTCTTAAGCCAGATTTGAGCTCTTCTAGAGATATGCTTGGAATTATTATCTTGCTGAAAAATGATTTCATCTGAAGGAATTCCAGAATTCTTCATGCTCTGCAACAATTCTTTCTTCAAAATTGCCACATACTGTTTAGCATCCATCCTTTCCTTAACCTTACTCAAAACTCCCACACCATTCCATTCAATACAGCCCCATATCATGAGTGATCCTTCTTCAAACTTGACTATATCTTTGATCTTCTTAAAACTTATCCCCTCTTCTTTCTTTTTCCACATATATTTTTGTTTATCTGATTCAATTCTATTGATTTTGGTCTCATCTGACCAAATCACCCTCTTCCAGTCCTCTACAGTCCAATGCTGGTATTTTAGAGCAAAGACCAACCTGCTTTTTCTATGAATAGTAGAAAAAAGAGATTTTTTCTTCTTTACCATAGCTTTTAGAGAAGCTTCCTTAAGGGTATTCCTGACTGTTTGTGAGCAAACAGGAGTGCTGACAATAGAATTGATGAAATGATTAGTCTAAACTGCATTACTGGCCTTTCCAGTAAGAATTTATTGAACAATAGCATGCTTGTTGATAGAAGAAAGTTTTGAAGAACAACCATTATAATGATTTTCCTTCTCTGGTTGGATTTTCTAAAGAACTCTAGCCACAGTAGACTTTCCTAGACCAGTTTGAGATGCAATTTTCCTACTAAAAAGATCAAGAGAGGCAAGAAAGATAATATTATCTCTTTAAGTAGCAGAAAAATATTTTATAATAAAGATAAGGGAATTTATTTGTGATGGTAGGGTTTATATATGCTACAGGCTAATTAGTGACATAAGAGTAACATAATATATTACTTACCTAAGATATATAATCATCTTACAGTACTTCAGGGTTCAATATATGTAATGGGAATTCAAAGTCAAAAAACTGTCCCAAAGAGTTGTCATTTTGATATGGTTGCCACATTACCAAAACATAACCAAATGCTTTGATCATTGGACCAATAGAAAGCCAAGAGCAAGTACTGCATTTCATACATTTATAGCCTAGCATGATAATTAGTAGTTATTAATAGCCATTGCATTTAGTGCAAAACATGCAAACATTGAAATAGTTTTTTAAGCCACTATATGCTCTTGTTTTTTATATATTGGTAACTAATATACATAAACCAGGGCATAAGACATATATAAAATAGCTAAATAATACTAAATAAAGAGAAAAGCATAGAAAAAACTATACTGTCATAAGATAAAGAATCTAAAGTAGACTAGACTTGACTCTGATAAGATAAAATTAAAAAAAGAAGCTAAAGCAGTGCTAAATAGAAAAGGGAACTTAACTTAAGGTAGAAATGAAAAATAAACTTTAACTAAGTAATGTCAGTTCATAACACTATTTACTAACAAGTACCTAGTCCTTATATCCATTACACCTTTGATTGCCAGGTTTTTTTCCGGGACTTCCGGAACCTGGCCTTTCTTGCAGCAATCTCCTTGAGGACTGCCTCGGCCATCACAAGAGCAGCTTCCCACTCTTTAATGTCATGTGAGTTAAGTAGGTCTGGCTGCGACCTCTCAACAAATTCCACAATGTCATTGTGGACACCATCCCTTGCAATGCCAACCAGCATTCTCCCATCCGTGGTGATATCAAATTCGGCTTCGATTACTAGGTGGTGCATCCTAGTAAAGAAATCTTCCACCGAATCCTTGCCTTGTTTGAGCCTCATCAGCTCTCGTTCAGCACTCCATCGAAGGGCAACCGGCTTGGCGGCGAACGATTTTCCTGATATAGTGGTCGGGAGATTTACCCGGGGTCCAGCCAAAGGAGACGGGAGAGGGTGGCGCGTAGCACCAGATGATGGCGGGGATGGAGGGGATGGAGGGATTCGGGAGACGAGGAAAGGAGGAGGAGGAGGAGGGCCGGCGGATGAAGGATCCGCTTGAAACTTGTAGTACCATTCGCGATACCGTTGTTCAAATTCTTCCTCGGATGACGGCCAGGATTGGAAAGCTGGGGTTGGCATAGCGGGAATGGTAATTTCTGCGGCCGATATGGGCTGGATAGGGCGAGGAGCGGCCAAAGTGGCCATTATGGGGGTGCGAGTGGCAAGCCAGGATTGTGCGCGGGATGTAGCGCGGTCGGCAGAGGAAGAGGAATAGGGGAAAGACATATTGTTCGCACTCAATCAAGAAGAATGACCAGCAGGCAGGGGTTGTTGAATGACAAGTTTGGCTGGACTACGCCAGCGGGGTAGAGGTGAAAAGCGGGGAGAAGGGAAGACGGCAAAAAGCGAAGGAATCGGTATTCTTGAAGTTGAGGAGGGGGAAGAAAACCAAAGATCTGAAAGAAACCCCTGATGAGATGCAGCAGGAAGCCGCTGAGAATTCGAAGCCGGCGGGACGGCTACTAACCCTTCTGGCCGGGCGAGGCCTCTACTCTTTGCCGGTGGAGTAGTCAACCGGAGGACTGTGTATATCGTCTATACTCAAACGCGATGGTCGTCGTACCACCGAACGGGTCCTAGTATGGACCAGCAGCAAACGTTATCCGTATTTGTGTTGCCGCGTCAATTAACGTGGGCCCGGTGCTAGTCCGGTTCCTGTAACGCGGGAAAATGCGAGTTTCCTCTTAAGCCTGAGGTCCGGCTATAGGATAAACGAGAAAAGACGGTCGTGAAGAACAACTTTGAGCAATGTCGGGGGATGTGGATCGTGGGACGGTGAGGTGAGAGGAAAACAAGCGAAGTGCCCGGTTCGAGAACGATATCGTCGGAATTATATCAGGACTTCACTTACGAGCACTCGGTGGCAGCAGTAATACAAAGCAAATGAATGGCAATTCCAAAGATGGGTCACACCGGGTTTATATACTATTGTCCTCATTCATGTTCTACAACGCGTCTTATAGATAATGATATATGTGACTATGTGTAATGTGAAGAGAAAATGAAAAGTTCTTTCAATATCTTCCTAATAAATACAACCAATTCTCCAGCTGACAGTCTAACCTGTGTGCGCAGTTGTAACAGACGTTCCAGCGGTCGTGACATCGGTCAGGACTTGGCCATTCTGTTCAACGTCAACGATAGCCGCGTTGCCGGCGCCATAGGCATCCGAGTCCTCAGAGGCGTTGGCACCCGTAAACGTGATCACACCAACGTCGGGAAGCAGCACGAGCTCTTCGTGAGCGATGGAACCTTGAACGAGCCACTTTACACCCTGGCCGGAAGGGAGAGTGGAAAAAACGACATCTGCAGCCAGCGATCGACCGTTTGTCTTATTCCCTATCGTTGCGGTGCCAGAGTTGCCCCGCGGGTGACGTGCTCGGGGTGAGCATGACGATGCCTCCAGCAGAGATACTGATGTCGAAATTCGGGTAGTCTGTGGTGGACCACTGGTACCAGGCTGATGGGCAAACGGAATGAGTGAGATGAGGAACGACCAAGGAGGTCCGGGTCGTCTTACTATTTAACGCTGGTCTGGAATCAAGCATCTGGACAGTTGGCACCAACGACACCATCAACGTGTAGCAGTATCCCCGTCTGAATTCCCGTCCGATCCCGAGACAGAGGGAACAGTAAATGTCCCGGTGATATCCCCTGTTTAAACAAGATAAAGATGAGATGGCATGCGGACATAGACCAGGAAGACGTTACAAACATTGGCCTCAACCAAGACGGCATCAGCCCATTTCAGGGTGTTCTACGTAGACTGGGTGTCGGCGACAAGAGCAGACGACGCCAGACCACGAGCGCCTAACTCGGAAGGAATAGCTGAAACCCGAGGGACAAGTAATAAGCTACCGAATAGCGCAACGTTGAAGAGCATGACGAACGTCACGGAACAAAGTCGAAAGGAGGGTTGATGTCGAATGAACACACCTCTGGGCTTTTACACGTTTTATTTATCGTCTCATGTCCGTCTCAGCACCAAGCGTGCCGCGTAACACTCGAACCTCCGAATGGACGGTAATGTGTTTCGATCGGTCTGCTGGTTCCGTTGGAGTGGTGGTCGTGACACACTGACCTACTCGTAGACATCTGTCGACCGTGGCCAAAATTTCGAGCAGCCCCAGCAGAGTCGATGCTCAGAGCTTGTTTGGACGCTTGTAACGAGCCGGCGCTGCTAACTAGCACGTTGAAAAGTAGTTTCAAACGAACTTTGTTCGTTCTCTTTTTCGACTGGGATCCTCCATCCAATGACAGCGCAAAACGACCCTGTAGTAACCGGTTGGTGTCCGCAAACAACGACAGATGCACGCGTACTGTGAGGGCAGAGGAAAAACGTGTGCTATCAGTACAAAGGTTCGCCAAGCAGTGAAGAGAGGACACAGCTCGACTAGGGAGGACTCTGGCAACGTTTCCACTGGTAGCTTGGCTAGCAAGACATAGCGGTCGCTCAGTCTCCTAGCAACACTCGAGCAAGATGTTCAATAGTCCATCTCTACATACGTACGCTCATATACACCAACGCGCTGCTGCCAAAAAAGGATGAACGCCTCGAAATCCGAACAAACACGAGAATATCTGGGAATCCAGTCCCACCGAACGGTCGATAGACAACGGATGGCGTCGTTCTTTTCTATCCGTTAGGCCGAACAACGGTCTTGATCTCGGCCGGCTAATTTAATCAGTGAAACGCACGATTCGTCATCAATTACAGTGCACAGTCTAGTACACAGCACGAGAACCGACTGCGCGGGCAGCCGTACTCCACACAGGCGTACCCGCCATAAACTCTTGCGCATTCGACGTCATCAACAACCCCACTGTCCACCTAATCAGCCACGCCACCGGACCGACGACATGAACGAAACTCACCAATCAATCCAAACAAGCCCAACACGCTCCCAAAGACCTCCACGACGAGCACCTTGACAAACAGCGTAGGGTCTGCAGCGTCCGCGAGTGCCGCTGTGCTGCCTGCGATACCGACACAAAGACCACAGAAGAGGTTACACACCCCGACTGTCATACCACCAAAGAAGAGAGCAAAGCCTAAAGGGCGGTGCGATGTCACCACGGAGAACACATCAGAACTGGTGGCGAGCATGAGCATACCAGTGTAGTAATTGTCACGCGTGTAGAGAGCCGGTTCAGGTACGGCTTGTAGCTTTGCGGAGTAGACGATGCCGAGGATCTAGATGTGACATCCCAAGTCATTACTATTACGCGACGGTAGGGATCTCTGTCCGTTGACATACCACCCCATAGATAGCCACGACTTCACAGAAAATGATGCTAGACGGACACAAATGCAGAACACGGAATAAGAATACCATGGATGTAGTGCACACGAAACCAACGTACCTGATCAAGTTCTTGGTGCTAATTCGTGGTGTTCGAACACCTCCGCCTATGATGGAGGATCCGGTCAAGAAAATGCCCCTACAGGAAGGACGCTGGATCAGTAACCACAACGGCACAAATGAACAGTCTCTGCCACGAAGTGACGTACCACCCAGCTCCAAGAACACTGAGGCCGATACAAAGACTGATTCCGAGGGAACCCCAGACGAAAGGGCTTGTTTCTTCCAGGAAGCGGCCAACATTAAACGCCTCGCCAGAGCCTGTGGCACCAATTGGATCAGCGATGTGTTGTAGCCCGAGCTGGACTAGGACGAACCCGTGAATAACAGGTAGAGGGCAATGACTGCGACGAGGAAAGAAGGAAGACCGATGGCATAGTACGTCGTGTAGTATCCCATCTGCTCGATGTCGTCGAGCAACTGCGTAGCTGCCAGCAAATGTCAAAGGTGGATTTGTCTGTATTTAGTTGTGGCTGTGACAAATGGCCCCTGTCCTGGCCACCACCAGCTCATCTACTGGGCTACGTCTGGTCGCTGTCCCAACCCCCACCCTGTCCCCGTCGCACGATCTCCGAGGTCCCTAAGAGAGAGAATTCTAGTGACATTCCATGGACGAGAACGGATTGCACTCACTGCCTACTATTCTGGACACGCAAGAACAACCAGTCAACTGCCTCGCGCACACCTTGTCTATGCAACCCACACACTCAGCTGACAACAGGGCATAAATGCGCTGCACGAACGTACCCTTCTAACGCTGACACGCCCAACACATCCAGGCTCGCAATCCGCCTCTTCTTCCTCTCCTCTTCTTCACCTTCTTCCTCCGCGTACCGCCTCCTTGCGCTCTCCCGTCGATGATAGTCCCAATCTTCGTAATCTTGTCTGATCTCAGTCGCAGACAAGCTTGTGGGCGTGTCCTGTTTGTTCGCGAGGAGGAGGAGCGGGACATTGAGAATTCGAGGCGAAGAAAGGACCGCGTCTGTTGCGCGTATCGTGTGCGTGAGGGATAGCGTGTCAAGCAGTCAGCGGACCATCCGTACGTCGTGATGGGCCATTTGACACACCAAACACTTCCCACCCTTCTCCGAGTCTCTCTCTGTCCTGTGCATCGATCATGTACACGACGGCGTGACAGTCATCGTAGTAGCGGTGCCATATCGACCGTATCCCTCTTTGTCCCCCAAGGTCGAAAAAGTTGAGGATCGTAGAGGGGAGCGAAACCTTGCCCACTGATGAGATGGCCGTAAGCGTGGATGTGTCGTGAAGGGAATGCTTGGAAGAACGTACTGTTTTGTCCTACCGTCGGTCCTATCTTTGAAGGCTCGAGGCCAGGGGTGTCGTTATACAGTGTCTTTATCTTCTCCAGCAACGTCTGCAATCGCCTATGGTCAGCGCAAGTGCACGCCCCCGACAGTTGGAGGGGTGCATCGTGCTCACCGTCTTACCGGCACCATCGAGACCGATAATGATGATTGAGAATTCTTCTTTCCTGTGGAGTTCGACGAAAAGCCCGAGGTTGCCAACGAAACGCTCACTGAGTAAGGTATTCGTGTAGGCCTTTGAGGAGGTGGTACATAGTCGACGATATAGACTGGCTTGTCTTGACTTTTCGAGCGATGCCGCTGCTGGCCCCTTGTGACTTATGGCTTGACCAGCCAGACGCATGGGACGGACAGATACGAATGTTTATGCAATAGTCACAGACCTAGATGACCTGTCTCTTTTGTCAAGATATGTGATCTCCAAATTCAAGTTATCCACGACCACGTTGTTCCCGACCTTGTCCATTGATCTTACTTCAACACTACGGATCGACTGTAGCGATACCGGACACGGTTAGATTATCTGAATGCTACAAACCAAGCAGATGTACATCGGTGATGGTCATGTAGGCAAAAATGTGTGTTGGAATAAATATGGTCTGAATCGATGGATAACAGGGAGGGCTCGAGGCCATGCAAAAAGTGGAGTCGCTGTCCGTGGACGAAATTACCAAGGAGAGTTTGTCTATTCGATTACCCACTTCCTGACGGCTTCTTTGACGAGTCTGGCCATTTCCTCCTTGGCCTGCTTCTTTGCGCTGTCTGTAATACCGACCAGTTTATCGAGTGCACGTGGGGACGTGATGAGGGGGTCGAACTCAAGCAGATGGCCATCTTTCGTGGGTATGGACACGAGTGCAGAGGCAGAACCTGAGGGTACTGAGGCCAATGATACCGGTGCGTTATTTGTGGGTGGCGGTACAGTGTCGGACGATGAGAGGAGTTGTGTTCGTGAACCGGAGCGTGAGTGCACGGAAGAGTGAGAAGCAGCGTTCTGCGTTTGCGAGAATGTACCGTTTATTTGAGGTTGAGGCTGAGCAGACGAGGATAAGGTGGGGTTAACGGAGGGATCGCGCCGGATGACGACGCTGTTGACGCGTCGTAACGTCCTCGGTGCCTGGTTGTCTGTTTCTTTTTCCTTACCTTTTCCATGCGGAAGGGATTCCTCATCGATGTCTTCTCCGGTGAACCACCCCAGCCCAAGGGTGTATGGGTTGGCAAGTGGGGATCCATTCACGCTTAGCATGCTTTCGTCGTGTCGGGGTGCACGTAGTGTCGGGTAGGTTGGTGCTTTGGGGGGTAACATGGTCGGATTGAAGGTGGCACTGGAGGGTGGACGAGTGCGTTGATTAGTGGCAGCATTTACTTGTTTAGCTGGAGATGTGGTCCGAGCTGGGACAAACGGAGGTGGCTTATTGATCTTGTGGGGACCGGGGGAATGCTTTGGGACAGGTGGACGCGACGTCGTAGCTCGCGAAGCGCCTGGCGTGCGATTGAAGGCAAATGTACGAGACGTGGTTGAGGTACCACCGACAGTCTTCTTCGGGGTGGCAGTCATCTTGCGCGCTGAATAGTATGGCTCGGTCAACTCGGTCGGGTAGCCATATCGCGGATCACTCACCGTTCTTTGCGGCCCTTGCTGGGTCTCCCTCTTTCCCTTGCCCCTGCCCGGATCCAGATGCCTCAGCCTCCTCCTGTGCGGCTGCCCACTTTCGCTTCCGCGTATCTCTATCGATCTCAAATTCGGTATCACCCATCCGTTCACTCTGCAGACCTCGCAGACAAGCCTGGATGTTCCCATCGTACTTATCCGCAAACTCGCCCATTTTGACACTCCGAACGAGTCTCGGAATGCGGGAGATGAGACCCTCTTGGTGAAGCCGAAAGTTTTCGAGTGCGACGGCGAGCCATTCTTCGAGTTGACGAACGCGATGTTCGACTGCATGGCGTCGCGATAAGGGACAAGGTCGTGTGCCAGATCCGTATACAATCACATGAACATCAACGGAAGCGGAGCTTGTTGAGGACGACACGCGGTTCGGAGGTGGATGGCGTGCGTACCTTCAATGTCGAGGTTCTGGATAAGCTGCTGTTTCTCTTCGGGCGTGTATTTGCGTGTCGAGTGAGGTGCCTTCATTTCGTTTTGACACTGTCGCCATGCAGCGATCGAAGTGTGTGTTGGTGAGCGACTTGGACGCGCTCAAGGCAGTCCCGCTCGACGACGAGTTTTCAATGTGTCACGTGACTGGGACGCCAAACGTTTTGAAAAGGGATGTTTCTAAACTTTTACTCCAACTTGATCCACAGCGAGGACAGTCTCGTTTTCGTACTGGGCTTCGGTGGTCAAGTCCATGCAGACGTTACGCCAAAATACGATCACTCAGAGGCTCCCGTTGATCGTTGCTGGGCGGCGCGTTGTGCAACCGCTCCATGTTCGGACGTTGCGCGTCTCACAGCCTTTCGGAGCGGATCCCACCTCCAGCGACCCCCAGCCGTCAAAACCATCTTCACCTGAAATCCGCAATGATGTTGATCATTCCCCCTCTGTCCCTCGAGAGCCAGGCTCTTCGGGGCCACGTAAGAGGGGTAGTAGGGAGCTGCTACCCTATTTAACACGCGCAGTAATGACGCGGACACGGAGGAAGCTCAAGTTCACACAGGCCATGCCGCCGCCCATCCCGCCTGCGCAGAGTGTGTCACGGAAACAGGTACCCGGTGGGAAGAGTCGGACCCGAAACTCAGGAAAGGATGGTGGGTCTACTTACCGGACGTTCGAACTTGACTTGATCCAGCCTGTAAAAATTAGCGCCACCACCTCCAACGGAGCCTCCTGCTGCGCCCACACGATCGTCCGGTCGTGCATTTCCCCCGCACTATATTCCATATATGCGCCGCACGCAGGGCTACGTCTCTGATGGGGCTGATCCGGACAGCAATGTCCTCCGAGGTGGGTTACGAGACTTGATGTGCAAGCACAATCAAAGTGACGTCCGCTGAAACCATTTCGTAGACGTTGATCCACCTTCTGAGCACAAGCCAATCGCTCAGCTTGCTCATGGCCTCGAACGAGTATTATTCAAGTCGGTGAACTTTTGATTTCTCGGTTTCTCTAGCTTAATCTATACCATATTGATATTATTTCAACCCACGTGGTCTCGCATCAGCCCAGGGGTGTATTGGCTGCGAGATCCTCGTTCTCGCATTTACAATTTTACGCCATGGTTAGAATCCATACCTACAGTCACCGATTTCGCGTTCGAGCGGGTGACAGGGTTTGTAAAGAGCTCAATGGATGATGTAAGTGGCACTTGCTAAGCTTGCCGCCTAATTATTCACGCCGTTTTGTTGTCTGATATGACGTATTATCCAGGACCTTTGGAAAATTGCAAAACAGTACAAGCGACGCTTTGCAGGATCGACGTCTTCGCTAACAGGCCTCTTGGGCCATTGTTATTTCTTGATTTCTGGGAACAAGGAAGTGGACACGAGTTCGTTGAGTCGTGCCTTTCTCCATCAGGTGTGTATTCAGGTCTCATCGGTACGAATGAGGTTTGTGGTCTTCACAATCGTGTTTCATCCATCCGATCCCTCCGCTTCGCTTTGGGTGTATCTGACAGTGATCGATCTTGAGCACCCATTGACTGTGAGTTATTGACAATCGAAACTGATTGGCCCCTTTTAGCCAGCAAATTTCACCCCAGGTCAACGCATGCCTACATCCGTGGTGCTCAACTATAAGGAAGGAGTATGGTCAATCGATTCTGATAAGGTAGAAGAGGTGGCTGAGAAAAATGTGCTGACGTGGTTGGTAAGCATTACATCCTCTGGTATATTCGCCGACCTCGGGTTGCCATGCAGGTTTCTGCGATGCAAGTTATATATTGACCAGTGCGATTCAGGGAACAATGCTAGAGATATTTTTGACTGCCTCTGAGGAAGAGTTCAAGACGTTTTTGCGTTCTGCCCCTGTTATTGAGGAAGACACGGATACGAGACGACAAGCGTACCGGTATGCGATGGTGAGCATTTCTTTGGTAATCCGTAATTGCTCTCATACATGTGCTGTCATGATTCTTGATCAACCTAGTCCGAGCAGTTCATCATGCGTTCTCAGCTTGACTGTGTTGACCCTCGACTGCCTGGAACTGGTGTCTTCGACATCAAAACGCGTGCTGCTGTGCCTATACGGGTGGATTTACTCAATTACGAGGTAAAATGCACCCCTTGTCGACGGAACATCTAGGGCTGACTCGTCAATTGGTAGGAAAACTCGGGGTATTTGATCAAGACACTGACGGGTCCTCTCGAGAGTTTTGAAAAGGAGTATTATGATCTCATACGGAGCGCCTTCCTGAAATACAGGTAAAATGGCATTCAGTCTCTTTTCAAAGTTCATATATTCCTCCCAACTAGCTTTCAAGCACGCATTGGCAACATGGACGGTGTTCTGATCGCTTACCACAATACAGCACGAATTTTCGGTTTCCAATATATACCTCTCGAGGAGATGGAGGAGAGATTATACGGAGGCCCAGGAAGCGGCGCGAGGGTGTTTAACAAGTGCGTGCCGTTGCTCGAGAGAGTATTGAACGAAGTCGTATCGATATATGGGGAACGGGTACGCTTGTCCCAGTTGTGCACTCGTCACTCCCCTCCGTGGGATCATTGTCATCCCGTGCTCACCTCAGTCTGTAGAGCGTCAAATGCACTTTCGAAACGCGCGAGTTGAGCCACGAGCTGAATGTTTGGATTGAACCTGTTGATTGGGACGAAGCAGTAGAAGGGAAACCGCTTCCGATTACGGAGCTCAATGTTCGGGTGACAAACTACCTAGATGGCGAGCGTGTAAGAGGCTCAAGGGCAGTTGCAGACAGTCGTTCATGTGGGTGAATTCCATTCGTATTTTATAGATTGGTTCTTGAAACCCTGCTCTCACCTCGTTCGACATATCAGGGATGATTCATTGGATGGTGACACAGTCTGGCCTTGAGGAAGTTGAGATCCGTCGGCGACTTGAGAGCGCGCGAAATCGCCAGATTAATGCTGCGCTCAATTTCCCTTCTGGTGTTGAGACGATGGATGAGATGGAAAAGGTATGGGTGAAAATTGATTTTGGGGCCAAGCAGAGTGCGCAGGAGATGGCCGCTACGATGAAGGAATCCGGGTCGCATCCCAAGTGAGTTTTTGTCATTTATCCTCTCGGATTTTTCTCCCCCCTGGATATCTCATTGAGTCGAGACGCCTGTTGGCTTTGACAGGCCCGAAGATGCCGTTTCTCATGAACACTTTGTAGGCGAGGAGGATACGTTGGAATCTGTATCGAGTCAAGATGGCAGCGATACTGCATGTGCATCCTCCCCAGACGAAGCAACACGGGAGATGGATGATTTTGCCCCTTTCGACTCTCCATCCCCGGTTCCGTCCCCATCGTCATCTGTCCACCCGCTGCCGTTCCCATCCCCTTTTATCGCTTTCCGCAAACCTGACAAGCGTATCAAACAACTCCGTCAACTTGCGCTCCAGGGCCGAGAAGAGACTATGCGGGAGGAATCACAGGGCCGGGAAAAAGTCGTGTTGGATGCGACGGATGACTGGCGGGAAGCACGGGAGAGTGATCACTTAGCCGATGGCGACACGCTACCGGCTGCAGACGAAAAGACTCTTGGACGATGAAGATGAGCGATCTAGAGGTCGTTGGCTGATGGAGTAATGAAACAATGGCCGACTTCTGTTATCACTGTTACCGTAGAGATTTGAGTGCTCGTGTGCTGTGCTGTGCTCAAATCCAAATATGTACACGAAACATGTGAACGACAGGAACCAGGGGAATATGATGGAGATCCGACGGTAAGTGGTCACAAGTCCCTCCAAAGTCTGCCGTCCACGTCCGTCGCGACCAGTCGAGTTTGATTCGATCCATATCGTCGTTCTTTCGCCAAGGAAGATACGGGCTTGGCTCGCCTCGTGGAAAGAGTGGCGTGCGGCGTAGCTGTTGAAACGTGGGCTTCCTGCCAATGCAACATCCGACGACTGAGCGCGTGGGGTAGAAAACCTGACCCCCTCGGTGCGGTGATGCACGTCGGGAATGAGACGATCTGAACGACGCTGCACGACATCGATCGCATTAGTGACTGCAGCGATACCTGTCGATATCTCCGCTTCGTTGGCGGTGGTCTCCTGCTTGGGGTTATGGTGGTGTTGTGTGTGAGCGATCACGTCTTAATCACTCCGTTCCATCGATCGTCCATACAGAGCGGCACCTTTTGTTCAGCTGATGGTTGCGAACGCGGAATTTGTAGAGACGAGACCCGCGATTCAAGTCCGCTCCATTTCTCGCCCACAGCGCAATGATAGTGGATGGTGGCGTTGTTACGCGGTGCATGTCCATGTGGTACGTCTGTAGACCATCGAGTCTCGTCAAACTCTTGGACCGTGGTCGTGGAAGCCCTGCGCATCGCCAAGGTACCGGGTCTTCTGCCTTCTCGACCGACACGAACGCCCGTCGTCCAAACGCGTCCATCCGACTGCGTGGGGTTGCTATCATGGCGACTCCAGATGAATGCCGTACGACGCCTTGCTCTTTTTAGGTTCCATGGGTGATTCGCCGGAACGCCATACACGTGTCCGTATTGCGCCTCCTTCCCCCCGCCTGGGTGGGTTCACATAAATATCGTCTGGCTCTTTTCTATCCCATCTCGCTGCAACCATCATGTCCGACACACAGCCAGAAGCTGCAAAACTCGGCAGCGATCGCAGTTCCGAGGACTCCGACTTGCAGCAGCCACCTGCGATATTCGAGCGCCCGACAGGATGGCGGGGGATCTACTCCCACCCGGTCCTTCAGGTCTCAATACTCGGATTCGTCTGTTTCATGTGTCCCGGCATGTTCAACGCACTCACCGGCCTCGGTGGAGGCGGTCAAGTCAATTCTACAGACCAAGCGAACGCCAACTCTGCGCTCTATGCAACCTTTGCCTTCTTTGGATTCTTCTCGGGGTACGTTCTGATATCACGATCCTCGACCCTTTACGGTAACCGATGATTTATGGAAGCACGATCAACAACTTTCTTGGGCCACGCCTGACGCTCATGTTGGGCACATGGGGGTACTCTTTATACATCGCTTCCTTCTTGTATGCCATCCTCTCGGCGTCAACTTTCCGCACGGGTTTGCTCACTTTACCATTAGAGCCGTGAATATTCATCCCGGCGCGGGTGCTTTTGTTGTCACTGCGGGTGCTCTCCTTGGCGTCTGTGCTGCCCTGCTATGGACAGCGCAAGGCTCAATGATGATGGCCTATCCAACCGAGGCTCAGAAGGGCCTTTTCATCGGCATATTCTGGGCGATCTTCAACTTGGGCGGCGTGGTTGGCTCTGCGGTCGCATTCGGGCAGAATTTCAACTCCACGGTAAGTCGAGCTGTCCAGCATCATCTTCATTCCAAAGCTCACCACACCTCGCAGGCTGGATCAGGTATGCTTCAACTCGCCATCTGAAATCTCTCGCTGATAGACGTTGACATCAAGTCGGAAACGGGACCTACGTGAGTATGACGATATTTACAAAATATGTGTCGAACCGACGAACCATGTTCAGATTGGCTTCTTGGTTCTCACCCTTATCGGGGTCGTTCTTCCGGTGTTCATGCTTGACCCATACAAGATGGTCCGCACCGATGGCACGAGAGTGATCAGAGCCACCCACCCTTCGTGGAAACACGAATTCATCAGCCTCTTTGTCGCCCTGAAGGACGATCCGTGGATTCTGCTACTCTTTCCCATGTTCTTCGCCTCGAACTATTTCTACACCTGGCGTCAGTCTTCTCGCTTCCATCTCACAACGGTCCGAAGCTCATCCATTGTCATTTTGGTGTGCTACAGAATTCAACGATTACAACGGAGCCCTCTTCGATATTCGTGCTCGGGGGTTGAACAACTTCGTATACTGGGTATCCCAGATATTTGGTTCTCTCTTCATCGGATATGTCGTCCTCGATCAAAAGCGGTATCGGCGGAGAGTGCGTGCCTTTGTCGGTTGGGTCATCGTTTTCGCCATGGTATTCGTCGTACACATCTGGGCATACTTCTACCAAAGGTAAGCAGACAGCGATGGTCCATGCGATATCAGACAAGTCAGTGTGCCTAACTATCGCCACTCTGCTAGAACGTACACACGCCAGAGCCTGGCGCTGGATAAACACCGTATCGACATTCACGACGCAAACTACCCGGCACACGTGTGGCTCATGATCTTTTACGGCTTTCTCGACTCCATGTGGCAAACGTACGTGTACTGGCTCATGGGAGCCATGTCTAATAACCTGGCCAAGCTCGCCGTGTTCACCGGGTTCTGTGAGTGTTCTCCCTGCCGTGGTCTCTTTCCCTTTTTCTGGAAAGGATCGTCGTGAACTCGACCGTGGGCACTGATCTGCTTTGCACCACAGACAAGTCCATACAGTCCGCTGGTTCCGCGGGCGTATGGCGCGCCGACGGCGTCAAACTACCGTGAGTCTCCTGCACCCACCCGCGGGCCCATCGCGGTTCAACTGAATCCCCTCCCCTCCCGGAAACCGGCGCTACGAAACAGATACATGAACATCTTCATCTCGACGTGGGCGTTATGCGCAGCCGGTATGGTGTTCGCTGCTCCGATGGTCTATTACCGAGTCAAAGACCACACGGAGGAAGAGGAGACGTGAGTTGGAACCCCTTGCCTCCCTTTTTTTTTTTTTTGGTTTCTGGGGTGAGCTCACCATACGTCATGTTTGCCTCGCCCGGCACCCGTTCTCTTTTTAGGCCGCGTGTGGAGGGCGGGGTGTCCTCGACCGAGAAAGCGTAGGCGCGAGAGGACGCGGTCGGGACGGCCGACGAGCGACAGGACCCCCCTATCTTTCCCACGACACAGGGGCACCATCGAAAAACGCGAAGCGGATCTTTCTTGGGCTTGGGCTGGGTAGCGTGTACGGGCAAACGACGTGGGGGGGGACGTGCGGACACGCTCGAATGGTGCCGGTTTTTTTTTTCCTTCCTTCCTTGTTCTTCTCGCGCGTGGTTGTGTAGGGGGTCCGCGTGCGTGTGAATACGGTTCGTCTGTCGTCTGTCGCCTGTCGTGTGATTCCGACGCCCTCAAGAACCTGGCATGACCTGTGCTCTGTGAACTTGATGGGATGCCAAGTGCAACAGCGTGGATGTGTATTGAAACGAGTACCGTCGACATGAGAACGGGGGGGGTACAATGGCAGGCGACTCGGGTCGATTCCTCCATAGAACCTCCCGGCCCGACGTCGGACATAAATAAGGAAAAGAAAAAGGGGGTGGGGGAAGAAGGCAGCAGCAGACA
>JBBPKN010000597.1:0-33790 GCA_038089275.1 Pulveroboletus cf. rosaemariae
AAGGCGAGGAAGGAGGAGGAGCAGAGGAGGGCAGAAGAGACCCAGAAAGCAGCAGAGGAGGCTGCCTGAAGGCAGACTAAGGAGGCCCAGAGGGTCCAGAGGATGGCAGATGCAGCTGCCCAAGAAAAGATGCATACCACAGTTGTTATCCTGTGAGTAGCACCACTGATGATCACAGGTGGCGTGAGTGCAGGCCCAAGCAGGGCCCAGCAACAGCAAAGGGAAGCAGAGGGCAGAGGAGGCATTGGTGTGCCAGAGGTGTGTGAATAGAGGAATGGAGTGCAAGGTGGGTGTGGGGAAGTCCACATTGTGCTTGGCCTGTCAAGAGGCCAAGGCAAGGTGTGAATGCCCCAGGAAGGAGAAGCCAATGCAGAAGTGGTGTTGGAGGGATGCAGAGAAGGAGCAGCCTGAAAAGAGGGCTTGCTCAGAGGGAATGGAGGGTGGTACTGAGCAGGTGGCAGAGGACTGTCACCTGCTGGTGGCAACCATACAGGAGGTAGGGGACCAGGTGGTGTGGGAGATAAGGAGGGAGAACTGGCTGCTAGCATGGCTGGTTGACATCCTCGATCCCACATGGAAGGTAGGTGGAGAGGATGCAAAGAGTGGGCCGGAAGATGGTGAAGAGGAAGAGATGGCAGGAGAGGTAGCAGAGCTCAGAACAGGGATCTGGGAGAAGGCAGAAAGGGATGACAATGAAGACATAATGGTACTAGAGTAGTGTAGTAGCTACTCCAGTTGTCTTTGTAACAGAGGTCAGGGTTTGAAAACGATCCGGGGAGTCAGAAATAAGGATACAAAAAGGGGTTCATGACTTCTGAAGTAAAGGCTTCAAGCCTTGAGTAAACAAGTTTGGAGAACATGTGAAGTAAGTCTGGAAAGTAAGGTTTCCACAAATTGTAATAATCTGTCAAAATGAAATCTCATGACCAGGTAAGTGATACCTTGGGCAGTCATGGGTGATAAGGAGGACAAATGGACAGCCAAGAACAGATGGAAGAAATAGCTGAATTTCCCAAAGGGGTGAGATTAAAACCTAATGTCAAAAATGGTTGCTTCTGCCATAAGGACAGGGAAACTGAAAAGGAATAAAGGGTAGAAGTGGAGAGTTTTGGGGCTTCAGAATAACTTCTGCGAGAAAATCAGAAATTAGACTAGAGTCTAATAGTCAAATGATGACCAAAAAATGTCCAAAGGGTCAGATCTAGGGTGAAGTTGAGGGAGGTTCATTTATTTCCAAAGGGAACTAAACATGATGATCAAGGGCAAACAGATTCTGTACTTAGTTAGAGTTGGGGTTAGTGTGGAGTTGGCTCAAGGAAAAAAGGTTCCAAGGAAACAGTTGATGCTCATTTTTCCACTCTATTATGGCTGGATTCCCAGATCTCTACTTCTGGTTGGATAACCAGCTCACTCTCTGTTCTGATGATGGAATGGCCCTCATAATGGCCAAGAATCAGGAAAGGAGGAGGCACAGAGTTGAGGCATACAAGGCTGATATCTCAACAGGAATAGGGGAAGCGAACTCTAGCCAAAGAGATAGGGGTGGAGTATGGGTCGGAATGGCAGAAGGAGTCCAGAATTTCACTACCCTTAATGAGGCAGCCCAAGGAGTTGGTATGACAGGTGATGAATTGGTTGCCAATGTAATCCATGAGGTTGGTGGTCTGATTCATCAGGACTTAAGGAAGCAGAACAGGCTCCTTCATGACCTGGTCAAGATCCAGATGGAGGAGGGCCACCAAAAGGGATATCTCAGGGCAGAGTCTGGCATTCATGTAAGTAATCATGATGCTTAGCAGGAGGGGCGCAGAGGTCAGAGGGCTGGAGAGGGGATAAGGGTTTTTGTGGCTGAATTCAGGGCTGGAACAAAGCCAGAGGATATTATGGTGGGGGCCAGAGAAGATCTGGAGGAGTGGATGTTCCACTGAGAGTAGCTCACTGGCCTTGCCTCCTAAACACAACAAATGTTTGTATACTGGTTGAATTGCACATTGTTTTTGTGCCGCAACTAGGGGAAGGAGGTGGGCTACTCTGGAAAGAGCCAGAGATGACCAGAAATGATCAGGGCTGGGTATAGTTGACATAGGTAGGAGTCAGGCACTGCACTAATGGTAAGGTGGTCAGAGGGGGCAATTGGCACAAAGCATATCTGGTCATTGCACAAAGGTAGATAGTTAACCAGGTGGTCTGGGTACTGTGGTGGAAGAGACCGGGGAGAAACTGGAGAATGGAGGGAAAGACAAGTGTAAGGGGAACTGGATTGCTAGGTGTGAGCAGTGGTACCCAGTGTAGTTATTAGATGGTATTCCTGCCTCAAGGTCAATGTCCCATTGTCAATGAGGAGACAGCCAGGAAAGGTGCCAGGGGCAGCACAAGGCATGAAATGGAAGTGGTCCAGAAGGATCCAGAAAGTCAGGAGGGGGGCCAGAAGGAAAGACCCACCAAAGGATGGATGCAAGAATGAGGAGGTCCCAGAGAATGCAGAAGAGCAGAAAAATCCCCAAAGAAAAAGGAGAAACCAGGGAAAATGAATGGACAAGTCCTGGATAACAGGGCAGGAGGAATGGAAATGGAAGGCAAAGAGGAATGGAGCTGTCAGAACAAGGCTGGAAAAACAAGGAATTTCCAAGGCAAATAATGGAGGGATTCTGAAGGGTTCTGAAGAAAGGGGCAGCATTCTCAGGAGACACAGAAGAGCAGAATCATCACCAAGGAAGGGATACCCAGAACAAAAAAATTCCTAGAAGATGCAGAATGGCAGAAGGCCTACTGGAAAAGAATACCCAGGGAAAACAGAAGGACAGGTCCTAAGATAACATTCAGGAAAGAAGGAATTACCCGCAAGCAGGAAATAGAGTCATCAGGAATCATGTCTGAAGAGCAAGGATTTTCTGGGCAAGAGACAGAGAGGTGTGGATCAATTCCACCAAACAGTTAGAAGAATTCCAAGCAGAGAATCATAGCAAACCGAAACAACACTCAACCAACCACAAGCAGGGAAGGAATGGTAAGTGCAGTGCAGTCACAATGGAAGTGTGAACCTTCCGAGGAAATGGAAAAGGATGGAGATGCCTGGAGGGGGCAAGAAGCTTTGGTGTACAAGATGAAATGCAGGGCATGGTGGAGAGCAGAGGAAGAGGGGTGGTGCTTCTGAAGCCTGGTTATTTAGCAAGGTGGGTGTACCTTGGCTGCAAGAATAAGAAAGCGGGTGGCAGAGGTGCTACAGGTAATGAAGAACAATGGCCTAATGCTACAAGTTCAGAGGGGGTTGAAGGTGGATGGAGGTCTTCCTGGTAGATGTATCAACAGACAAAACTGGCCTGCTATAGAAGCAGAGTGATGCAGCAATGATCACGCACTTAGGCAATAGCGTCATAACTATCAGATTATGACAACAAGAGCTGTGGTTCAAGATCAGAGTTAGCTGAGACTGAAGTGGTATGGAGCTATGGGGGTGTGTGGGATGCTGGCATGTGTTATCCAGTGAACAGATGAGATACTACTCAATATCTGGGGTCAACAGACCACAGTGGGTGAGTTAGTGGTGTCCTAGAATCAGTAAACACAAACCATCCAGTAAAGGGTGATGCTAGGCATTGACAGAGTAAAGCCAACAGTCTTTGTAGGGTTTGTGGAGGTCCAATAGCTTGAGCAGAAGGGGTGAAATTGAAAGAGATGGTGAGGCATCAGAAAGAGTGGAAGTAAGTGGAAAGGTTGGAGTGTTGGGGCTCCCAAATCCAAAATAGAACAAGGTACCCAATGGGGGTTATAATAATCGGAAATGCCTGGAAGATGGTGCCAGAGGTCAGGAAGACAAGGGGTACAGGTTTAATAGACTTGTCATGCTTGGGAGATCAAGTCTTGAAAGGCTAGAACTGATGGCCAGAAATGAATTGCCTAGAAGTAGAGAACTGATGCTAGAGGTTGATGATCACCTATTGGCAATCCTGGAGTGACTTGTCAAGAAAAGGCCAGGGAAGCAGCTGGGGGATGCTTAGACTGCTGTGGCTAGATCTAGGCATAAGAAAATGATTGGAATAGTCTGGAGTGACAGGGAGTAGTTTTCCATCAAGAATTACCAGGTGACAATAAAGTGTCAGAGAACTGGAGTCAGATGCTGGAGAAGAGCAGGAAAAATGGAGGGAGTGACACTCATTGATAGAGGACCATAACCTAAGCTGCATTTGAGGGTCCATAAGGGCTGGTGATGCTGTCTGATAGTAGGAAAATCACAGCTGTTCTAAAGGGTCCAGAGTTGGAAATAGAGGAATGCCAGGGACAGGAGTTAGAAGTTGAATCTAGGCACATGTGTTTCAAGTGACAGAAGCCAGTGACTGACATTGTAGAAGTGTCAGAGTGGCTCGGAGTGACTCAGAACAGCAGGGGCTGTAAGGAGCTTGTGCCATGAGGACTAGATTAACTTAGAGGTTGAATACCCAGAAGAGCACAAGATCATGGCGGTGTTATTGGTGTTCATATCCTGACAGCTAACACAAGAGATGAAATGAAGTTCCAGAGATTTCAGAAGAATCATCTGTGAGTGCACCAAGCATGCAGGTGGTTTGAAGTTGAGTATTGAGAGTTAATGGAGGCCAATCCTTATGTGAAGGCAAGAGAAGTGCAAGTGAGAGTATGAATATACTGTTAAAACTTTCCATCCTTCTTAAAGAGACTGTTAAAACCTATACCAAGATGAGTATACTTTTAACCAGTTTCTCTTTTTTAAATGAAACCCTTGATGCTGGAGGTAGATCAGAACTCCGGGTGCTCCAGAGAATTCCAGGGAAATCTAGGAAGGGTTTCAATGGTTGAACAGGACTCAGCTTCACCTTATGGGGTGTACCCTTGCACTTCTCCATTGTCCTGATTTACATAGATGTTGGGGTGGGTGATAAGGCTGTCTCTATGCTCAACAGGAGGGACAGGCAGGACAAGGAGAGTCAAGCCTAGTCATGGGAGTGAGGCTTTACAACTTCTTTGAGGATATCACATAGCCTTGGAGGTATTCTGGAGTAACTCAGAGGGTTAGAGTAAGCTCAAGGGCTCATGCAGTGTAAGGACGACAACAAGAGGGTTCTGGTGTTTTTGTCAATATTTGTACTGAGGTACAAGATACAGAACTATCTAGAAGTGTAATGAAATAAGACAGGTGCAAACTCAGAAGCAAAGCAGATGTCTAGATATTTAGAAAATGAATGGAGATGTCAGGAAGACCATGTTCAATCATGTCAGACTGAAACTGAAGGGTGACAGGATAAAACAGGGGAGAGCAAGGAACAGGAATGGAACAGG
This sequence comes from Pulveroboletus cf. rosaemariae, assembly GCA_038089275.1. Lineage (NCBI taxonomy): Eukaryota > Fungi > Basidiomycota > Agaricomycetes > Boletales > Boletaceae > Pulveroboletus > Pulveroboletus cf. rosaemariae. The sequence continues at coordinate 5,293 of JBBPKN010000597.1, forward strand.
AATAGTAACAATGATGGTAATGGTAGCTGACCAGAAACAGTAATGGAGTTATATCAGGACAGTCTGGACAAAGGGAAACTAGGATAATACTTAACTGGAGCAGAAATAGACTGGAAGTGGAATGAGTGGAGTGAAAGCAGAAGTCCAGGGGAGCATATAATGCTGAGGGGCAGAAGTGTACATATGTAGCTGAAGAAGACTAGAATGGTGACAGAGGGCCAGAGTTGCCTGGAGGGGAGTCAGAGGGTTGAAGCAGCTTACTAGGTGTGAAGACCAATTGTAAGCCAGGTTGGAATGGGGTTGGAATTCAGGTTAGAGGTCCAGGATATGACAAAAGCCAAAAAAGGCTAATAATACAAGAGCTCAAGTCTAAAAGACTTGAGTCTATCCCTGCCACTATATATTGCTTGCACAGCATTAGTCATGCAATGTACATAAGGTACTACATCAATAATATAGTAACATAAGAACAAAGATTTAAAAAAACACTATAAAAAAAAAAAAGCTTAGTTAAAGATAAAAAATAAAGTAAGTATTATGAACTTGGCTGACAATGAGAGCAACAAGGTGGAAAACAAGTGAGGAACATGAAACTAATCCCTAGAAAGGAGCTAGGCAAGAGAAAAGTAACTCAAAGGGCTCAGAGAACTTGAAAGACTAAGAAAGCAGGCCATAGAAGCCAAGTAATGCTAATGGCACAAGTGCTCAAGTCTAAAGAGACTTGAGCCTGGCCCTGCCACTATATATTGCAGCATAGCTTTAGCTATGCAATGTACATAAGATATTACATATATTAAGGATAAAGTAAGATAAAGAAAAGAAATAAAAGAGATATCATAATAGTAAGATCTCTAGCTAGATAGTGCTAATCCATAACACTACCCCCTTTTGACCATGAGAACTCCAGCTAAGTGGAAAAACCAAGGTGTTTTGCAACATCTGTTATGGTATTTGATGTTGAATGGAATACAAGAAGAAGCTAACCCTAGACAAGGGCTTATCATTGTCAATGTTAGTTTAGGTAAGAGTGTAAACAAAAAAGTATATGAGTGAACTGAAATACAACAGCTTGATGCATTGACCTAAAACACCCAACCTTGATATGTGCTAATTGTTCCTGATCCTGGGTAGAGCTTTTATGCTAGTGGCTCTAAACTAGGCAAGAATAGTGAAAAGATAAGAGCCAAGATAGAACTAGAACTGAAAGGTTCAAGTACACAAGACTGGGAAAACCCAGGCTTGAGCCAACCTCCTTATATATTGCTACAGTATGCACACAGACCATGTAAATGGTACTAGCCCTAAAGTAATGTACAGTAAGACATCCAATAGCAATAAAGAAGTGGGGACCTAGAAATACATGTGTTAAACATGAGGTATGACATCAGAGTCTAGATTGCTCTAGACTTGTGCCATGTGAAGAAGTGAAATGTGAAAGAGTGAAGATGTGAAAGAAGTGAAGGGTGTGAAGATGTGAAATAGTCATGTGATGTGACAATGTGAAGAGCTACAGTAGTAAGATAATAAGTCCAAAAAGAGTAAAATTGAAAAAGTGCATTATAACATGAATACTCTACTAGATATTACAAGTGCTCAAGACTGAGGCTTGAGCCATGCTAAAGCTACAGTATTTATACTATACAGAAAGGTGCATGGATCAAGACCCTGATGGGAGAATTCCCACAGACCCTGAGGCACCATCAAATGGAAGAGAAGCATCTGTGAGAATAGCCAATGGCTGAATGAGAGTGATGCTTCTAAAATGGAAGAAGGATGGAAATGAAAACAAGGCTGAAGACATGAGGCTAACCCTATGCCCTGGATCTAGACCTGTCATGTGACCTATCATGTGCCTAGATAAGATAAAAGATTAGATAACCACATGGAAAGATAAGATAAAGTCATATGATAAAAAAATGAAAAATGCGGACTATAACAACATCTGGTGCTTGATAATTTACTGCAGACTATTGTACCTGCAAACTCTGAATATAATATCTTGAACTTAAAATCTTGAGAAGAGTATTGATGTTATTGTCATTGTTAATATGGAAAGAAGTAGATTAAGGAGTAGTCTATTACACCTATAGGGGCAAGATACCCAAGTACTCAAAACTAGGATTCAAGAGCAACAATGGATTTTTTTATATACTATATAGTATTATACACAGACCAAGACCCTAATGGGAATTCTTCCATAGGCCCTGTAGGGATATCAAAATGAAAGAGAAGTCACTGTAAGAATAGCCAATGGCTGAAAAAGAGCAGTGCTTCTAGAAATGAAAGAAAGCAGAAATAAGAAATAGATAGAAGATATGTGTTATAATTTTTATTTTATTTTCTCTATTTTCTCATTAACATTGCCACTCTTCATATTGTCACATCATGTGACCTGTTCACACTTTCACTTTTCACAATTTCACATTATCACAAGGCTAGACTGGTCTAGACCATACCTTATGTTTACCTCATGTATTTTCAGATCCCTGCTCTTTTATTGCCATTGGTTGGCTTACTGTACATTAGTTTAGGGCCAGTCCATCTTACATGATCTGTGCACATTCTTGTAGCATATATAAAGAAGAGGTGCAAGCCTGGCTAAACCCCAGTCTTGCATACTTGAGCTTTCTGCTTTAACAAGTTAAAGCCTTTAGTCTCTTTTCTCTTTCATTTTTTCTTACCTAGTTCATTGGCTCTACATTCAAAGCCTTCACCAGCAGCAGCAGTTGAGTGCCCTTAGGCCTCAGAAGATCCCTTTCAGTTCAGCACTAAGGTAGTACTTTAATATGAGACTAGTTCTATGTCCTGGGTCTAGACCAGTTATGTGATCCATTACATATCTAGATAAGATAAGATAATATAATTTTAAAAAAAAGTATTATAATACTATCCCCTTTTTAGATCTCAGATTTCAGATATAAGAGCCATAGAAACAGTAAAGTTTTCATAGAGTTAAAACAGAGATTGAAAAACAAATAGTAAAAGATGGTGAAGTCATCTAGGAGCCAAAGAATAAAGTTTGTGGAATTCATCAACTAATTTTAGAGCATTGTAAAAATCATTACTAGTTTGCCAAGTATGATTTTAATTAGTGTATTCTGACCAATAAGTCAAATACTCCAGTTTATCTTTCTAAATATAAGGATTTAAAATATGATCTACTTTATATTCTTCATGGCCAACTTCAGTTACCATGATAGAATTAGAAGTAATAACCACTTGTCCTGGCAATAAAGAAACATAAGGTTTAATGTAAGAAATATTGACAGTGGGATAAATTTGGAATAATAAAGAAAGTTTGAGACAAATGGCATGTAGAATAACTTCCAGAATTTCATAAGGGCCAATTAATTTTTGTGTAAGCTTTTTGGCTGGATATGGAAAGAATAGATTCTTGGTGAATAACCAAACCATTTGACTCTTTTTATATAAAGAAAGTGAATGTAAATGTCTATTTTCCATCATATGCTTGGCTTTTCCAAATAATTAATGAATCTGTTTCTAAAAATGATGCATACCTTGGAAAAACATAGAGGCACTAGAAATATCTGTAGGGGTTTAAAATCCATGTGAGAATTGAATGTTTTTATAATGGAAAAAGAAGATATCTTCATAACAGAGGATAAAGCATTATTTTAATGGAATTCAGCTAGTTTAAGCCAATCAATCCAAGTTCCTTGCCATTTTGCCACAAAATTCCTCAGATACTATTCCAGTTCTTTATTGATTCTCTTTGTTTGTCCATTTATGGTAGGATAATACACAATAAATAGTTTTTGCTTGATTTAAAGGATTTTGTTTAGATGCTTGGAAAATTCTGATATAAATTGGGGATCCCTGTTAGATACAATGGTCTATGGTAGATTATTTTGAGATCAAACATGATCTTTAAAAAGATCTGCTATACAAAAAAAAGAAAAAATGTGATAAATAAGGAATAAAAATAACATTTTTTGAAATCTATTAACCACCATAGGAATGGTGTCTTTGTTATAAAGTTGTAATATACTCCAGAGTGAATGGGGCTTGGCTTCACCTTATATGATGCATTCTTATGCTAGTATCAGGTGCCCTGATTTATAAAGAGGTTGGAAGCTGTTAAAGGTCCAGGATAGGCTATAGGATTATTTCACTAAGAGATATAACATCAAGTCATGAAGTAAGTCATGAGACTTAGTATAAGATATAATGTCAAGTTATGAAACAGGAGTAAATTAAGAAGGATTGTAATGTTGTGTTATGATTAATATTTAAACTGAGGTACAAGATACAGAGCTACAGTACTTATACCTCAGAGAGGCAGATTATCTAAAAAGAGAATGAAGATATGAAAGGAGTTGTCTCATAAGCAAAGCAGATGCCAATGCATCCTGGATACTAATGGAGATGTTAGAGGAGACAACATCAAATAATGTCAAACTGAAAACTAAATGATAACAGAAAGAGGTGAGGTAGAAAGGAACAGGAACAGGAAGTGAGATCAGAGGAACTATGGAGTTGTATCAGAATGGTATGGAGTTAGCATAGGTAAAGTTGTAATCAACATTAGATAGGAAAAGATGGAGGTAAAAGGAAACAGGAAATATGCAGTTTAAAGCATGAAAGTAACTGGAGTTGCACTGGAGACATAGCAGAGTTGACCCATTGACACAGAATATGACAGTATTTTCCTCTTAAGACCTGAACCTCTAAAGGCTATTAAGCATATGCTCTCAATTAATAAGTAAGCAGAGTGGGCATTGGAGTTTAGCTGGCCAGAAACCCATAAAAGTAAATACCACCCCAGAGACTTCCACACAAGCTTCTCTTATCATGTCTTTATTTGCCAATATTTACACCTGGTCTAATAAGCATCTTGAGAAGTGCATCAATGATGAAGAGAAGCTTGGCAACATGAAGTATGCTGAGCAGAAGCAGTGGGGGAAGGTGAAGAGAGGAGGAGACTTGGAAGAAAGCAGAGGAGGTGTGGAAGGCAGTAGAGGTGGTCCAGAAATGGGTAAGTACTGGAAATGCAGGCAAGGTATCCTAGAATCAGTGAACACAAACCATCTAGTGGAGGGTAATGCTAAGCATCAACAGAGTGAATCCAACAGTCTTGTAGGGTATGTGGAGATCTGATAACTTGAGCATAAAAGACAAAAATGAAGAAAAAGAAGTGGCTTTGAAAAGAAGCAGAATTAAATGGAAGAGGGTTGGAGTGTTGGAGCTTCCAAATCCTAAATAGAACAAGGTACCCAATAAGGGATTGTAATAATCAGAAGTGCACAGAGGTACAGTGTCAGAGGTCAGAGAGACAAGGGGCTCAGGTTTAGTAGACTTGTTATGCTCAGGAAATAAGGTCTCAAAAGGCTAGGACCAACAGCCAGAAATGAGTTACCTAGGAGTAGAGAACAGACATGAGAGGGTAATGACAGCCTATTAATGATCCTTGAGTGACTTGTTGAAAAAGAGGCTGTAAAATGGCTAGAGGGATGCTTAGACTGTGATGGCAAGGTCTAGGCATAAGGAGGTGGTCAGGAATAGTCCAGAGTAACATGGAGTGATTTTTCATCAAGGATTATTAAATGACAATAAGTTGCCAGAGAACTGGAGTCAGCTGCCAGAAAGAAGTAGGAAAAACAGAAGGGAGTGATGCTTGTAAGTAGGCAACCATAATCTAAATTGCATTTGAGGGTCCATGAGGACTGGTAATAAGGGAAATGCCAGAGTCAGGAGTCAGAAATTGAACCTAGGCACATGTATCTCAAGCAACTGGGGCCAGTGACTGATGTTATAGAATGTCAGAGTATTTCAGAGAGGCTTAGAAGGTCAGAAGCAGTAAGGGGCTTGCATTATGGAGAATAGGCCAACTAAGGGGTTGGGATGCCCAAAAGAGCACAGAGTTATAATGGGGTTATAAGTGATTATAACCTAACAGATAGTGCAAGGGATGGGTCAAAGTTCTGGAGAATTTGGAGAAATCACCCATGAATGTACAAAGCATGCAGGTGATTTGGAGTTGAGGGTTAAGAGACAGCCTAAGCTGATCCTGAAGTAAAGGCATGAAGAAGTGCAAGTATGAGTATAAATATACTGTTAAAACTTTATACTAATCACAGATATACTGGTAGACCTTCTACCATTATCTGCTTCATGAATGAAACTCTTATGGCTAGAGGACAAAGGTCAGGTTCTAGTGCCTTGGTGGTATATGAATCTGAGAGAAGGTCATATTCCAGAGACTCCAGAGATGGTTGGAGGAATCTAGAAGAGTTTGGGAAGGGTTTCATTGATCAAATAAAACTCAGCTTCACCTTATGTGGTGTGCTTTTGCACTTTCTGGTGTCCCAATTTATAAAGGTGTTAGAGATGGGAAAGAGAGTAATCTTGATGCTTAATAAGAGGGACAGGCAAGATAAAGAGAGTCAAGCCTAGTTATAAGAGTGGGATCTAATGACTCCTTCAAGGATATTACTTGGCCCTGAAGATCCTCTGAAGTAACCCAGAGAATCAGAGTAAGCCTAAGAGCTCAGGCAAAGTGAGGACAATAACAAGGGGGTGTTTATGTTGATATTTGTACTGAGGTACAAGATACAGGACTACAGTACTTATACCTCAGAGAGGCAGAACTATCTAAGAGTGTAGCAAAGTGAGATAGGTACAAACTCAGAAGTGAAGCATATATCTAAATATCTAAGAAACAAATGGAGATGTCAGGGAAAACAATGTTCAATCATGTCAGACTGAAACTAAAAGATAACAGGAAGAAGTGAGGGGAAACAAGGAACAGAAATGGAAACAGGAATAGTAATGGTAACTAAGAGTAGAACTAGGAGTGGAGTTATATTGGAGTGATCTGAAGAAGGTGAAGTGAAACTAAGGTAGTACTTAACTGGAATAGAGATAGGACTAGAAGTAGAATAGGGTAAAGCAGGAGCAGAGGCTGGGGGAGCATATACTGATGGAAAAGCAGGAAGTGTACATGCATAGCTGGGGTGGAATGGAATAGTAATGGAAGGCTGGAGTTGCCTGGAGAGGAGTCAGAGGGCTAGAGTGGCTTACTGGATGTGAGGACCAGTCATAAGCCAGGTCAGAATTGGGTCAGAGGTATGGGATATGACACATTCTAAGTTCTTCTGGGATAAATATGGTATGTGTTTCTTGATGCATCAGGTATTCTTTATCTGTGTCATATTCTGTGCCAATGGGTCAATTCCACTATGTCTCCAGTGCAACTCTGGTTGCTTTCACACTTTAAGCTATGTATTTCCTGATTCTCTTTACCTCTGTCCCTTCCTACCTAACATTGATTACAACTTTACCTATGTTAACTCTGCATCATTCTAATATAACTCTGTAGTTCCTCTATTCTCATTGCCTGTTCCTGTTCCTTTCTTTCTTGCCTCTTTCTGTCATTACTTAGTTTTAGTTTGACATTACTTGATATTGTCTCCCCTGACATCTCCATTCATATCTAGGATGCATTGGCACCTGCTTCACTTATAAGATAACTTCTTTCATATTTCCATTCCTCCCTTAGATAATCTGCCTCTCTGAGGTATAAGTACTATAGCTCTGTATCTTGTACCTTAGTTTGAATATCAACCATAACATGACATTATAATCCTTTTTGACCCTCTCCTATCTCATGACTTGATGTCATATACTACACTAAGTCTCATGACTTACTTCACAACTTGACATTGTATCCTACACTAAGTTTCATGACTTACTTCATGACTTGACATTATATCTCTTGGTGGAAAAGCCCTGCAGCTTATCCCAGATCTCTGATAGCTTCTGACACCTCCATAAATCAGGGCACCCAGTACTAGCATAAGGGCACACCACATAAGGTGAAGCCAAGCTCCATCCACTTCAGAGTTATCCAGAGTACCCCCAGAGTATGTCACAGTATTATAACAATCTGCATTATAATATAGTCCAGGTATGTTATCTTTCAACAAGGAAGTAGTAGCCACAATAATGTCCAATAAGAAAGAGTTGAGAAAAAAAGCAGAACAGGAGGGAAGAGAGGGAAAATGACTAGGGGGAAGAACAATAACTTGCTGGTTTGATTCATGATCAACAAAACCATGATTAACATGGCAAGAAAGTACATCAGCCTGACAATTGGATGTGCCCAGTTTGTAAATGATAGTAAATCAATACTCCATAAGGGTTTCAACCCATTGTGCTTGTCAAGGAGTAAGATATTGGAGTTATCACCAATGTTCTAAAGCCTGATAATCTGTCCAAATTTTGAAGGAGAGACAATCAATAAGGAAATGGCACCATTTTTTAAGGGCTTATATAACAGCAAGCAGTTCCTTGTTGTAAATAGGATAGTTTTTCTCAGCTGCATTGAGGGAATGGGAAAAATATGCAGCTGGTCATTAATTGCCATCAACCAGAAAGAAAAGGATAGCATCTGTGGTAATATCAAATGCATTGGTTTCAATGTGTTATGTTCTGCTTTCTGAATAAAGTACAGGCTAACTCTAATCAAGGGCTTATGAAGTCATAGTCAAAATGGATGAGATATAAGCAAGAGTAAATGAGGATGAACACTGTACTAGATGATACAAGTGCTCAAGACTGGGGCTTGAGACATGCTAAGGCTATTGTATTTATACAGTATAGAAAGGTGCATGGATCAAGACTCTGATGTGAATTCTCCCATAGACCTTGAGGCAACATCAAATGGAAAAGAAGCATCTGTGAGAATAGCCAATGGCTGAAAAGGAGTAATGCTTCTGAAATGAAAGAGAATTATAAAAGAATGGAAATTAATATCAGGCAAAAGACATGAGGCTAACCCTATGCCCTGGGTCTAGACCTGTCATGTGACCCATTATGTGCCTAGATAAGATAAAAGATTAGAAAACCACATGGCAGAGATAAGATAAGGTCATGTGATTAAAAAATGAAAAAGTGTACTATAACACTACCCCCTTTTTAGGTCTCAGATTCCAGACAAGACACAGCTAACAGTACAGCTTCAGTGATGTTTTCATATGGCCAAAACAATGGAATTGAGAGATGTCCAAAGCAAGAAGTCATCAAGGAGCAGAAGGATGCAGCTTATGGGATTCTTCAATAAGATCAGAAAAGTTGGCTAAATTGTCTTTTGTTTGCCAAGTACAATCCATATCACCATAATCCAACCAGTAAACCAGGTATTTTAGCTTTCCTTTGCAAACATGAGAATCCACAATGTAATCTATCTCATATTCTTCATGTCCTTCATCCATAACAAGAATAGGATCAGGAGTAAGAATATCCTGTTCTCAAAGTAAGGAAAGATATGGTTTAATGTGCAATATATTGACTGTAGCATGAATGCACATTGTGGAAGGTAACTTCAGCTATACCACATAAGGAATAACTTCAAGAATCTTGAAAGAACCAATCCATTTCTTTGATAACTTCTTTGAAGAATATGGAAATGATAAATTCTTCATGATAACAATACTAATTGGCCCTTTTTGTACTAAGGAACCACCTTTGTATTTTGCTTTTCCATATAATCCTTTGTTTGCTCTAGTGCTTCCTTTACTTCTTTGAAGGATTTAGACATTTCTCAATGAAAAGTGAATAAGGGAACAGTGTTAGGAGGTGCCTCAAAACCCAATCTCAGATGATAGATTTTTGTGATTTTGAAAGAAGTGGTTTGGATTAAGGTGAAATAGGAATTATTATGATAATATTCAGTGATTTTGAGCCAATCTGCCCATTGTTCCTGCTATTTAGCTATAAAACTCCTTAAGTATTGTTTCAGTTTCCTATTTATTTGTTTTATTTGTCCATCTGTTCTTGGATGATAAGCTATGGAGATCTTTTGTTTGATCTGCAGAATCTTTTTGAGCTGCTGTCATATCCTATGCCAACAAGGTAACTCCACTCCATCTCTGGTGCAACTCCAGTTGCTTTCATGCTTTAAGCTATATATTTCCAGGTTCCCTTTACCTCTGTCCCTTCCTATCTAATGTTGATTACAACTTTACCAATGTTAACTTCATAACATTCTGATACAACTCCATAGTTTCTCTGATCTCACTTTCTGTTCTTGTTTCTTTCTTTCTTGCCTCTTTCTGTCATTCTTTTGTTTCAGTTTGACATTATTCAACATTGTCTTTTCTGACATCTCCATTTGTATCCAGAATGCATTGGCATCTGCTTTACCTATGAGACAACTCCTTTCACATCTCTGTTTCTTTCTTAGATAATCTACTTTTCCAAGATATAAGTAGGATAGTTCTGTATCTTGTACCTCAGTCTGAATATCAATATTAATGACCCCAATGCCTCTGATGATTCATGTTTGATGCCACTCTCCTTGCCCCTTGACCTGCCATTTTACTTCCCTCTAGAGTCTGGCACTCCCTCTGATCCTCCAACTCATCTCTGATATATTTCTGATCTCTCTGCAAATTGGGTCACCCAGTACTAGTGTAAGGGTGCATTACATATGGTGACACCAAGCCCCATTCCACTTTGGAGATCCTGGAGAATCTTCTGAAGTATCCTGGTAGTTATAATAGTATATTCAAACTCCCACTTGCACTTATACTGCTATCATGTCTATCCATGTAACTTGAGCTTGCTCTTGTGCTGTTCTCAATTAGTTCAAGAGTTTCTCTGCCCACTATACCCCAGGCTTAGCATCATAGGCTCCTGCCTCTTCTTACTCTTTCACATCTATTATTTCAGATGACAAAGTCCCTGATAATTCCAAGGTTCCCCAACCTCCTCACACCTCTGACAACCATGATGCCCATCTAGGAGCACCAGATGACCCTGGAGATTGTTATAATGCACTTTTTCATTTTTTTTTCCTTTTCTGGCATTTTCATCTCACTACTGTAACTCTTCACATGGTCACATCACATGACTATTTCACACCTTTACATATCTCACACTTTCATATTTTCACCTCTTCACTTTTCACCTCTTCACATATCACAAGTCTAGAGCAATTTAGACTCTAATGTCATACCTTATTGTTTCCTGCTGTATTTCTAGGTCCCCACTTCCTTTATGCCATTGATCTGCTTACTATACACTTATTTAAGGCCAGCACCATTTACATGGTCTGTGCACATATTATACCAATATAAAAGGAGGTCAGTCCAAGCCTGGGTTTTCCCAGTCTTGTGCACTTGAATCTTCCAGTTCTACAAGTCCCTTGGCTCTTACTCCTCTATTACTCTTGCCTAGTTATTGTGACTCTAGTTTAAAGTCACTACTCAGGATTAGAAAGCACATATCAAGGCTAGGTGTTAGTTTAGGTCAATGCATCAGCAGCTATATTTCAAAGATGACCCCTCCAATGGATATTCCAATATTTTGGAGGATGATCCTAAATCTTTTCCAGATCCTGATCCTATTCCCATTCACCATGATACTATTACCAATCTCACTAGCACCATTTGCAGATTAGCTTATTTCTCCCATCATATCTTTGAAACCTTGCAGCATACCAAGATATGTGAACTGAACCAGTTTGATAAAACTGACTCCCAAAAGCTTTACATTTTCCTGGTTTAATGCAAGTTAAACTTCCAGGATCATTCCAAAGCCTTCACCAATGACTAAGCCAAGGTTACTTATGCTCAGTTCTACTTTAAGGGCATGGCATTGGAATAGTTTGAATTCAACCTTCTTCTTACAAAAGATTTTGATCTTTATTCCCTGTAGATGAATAATTATAAGGAGTTTGTTCAGAAACTCCAGACTAACTTTGGACTCTACAACCTGGTCAGGGATATGGAGCACCAACTAGACCAGTTGACTATAAAGAATGGTCAATGAATCAACAAATATGTAGTCAAGTTTAACAGAATTGTTTCTCAAGTCCAGGGTTACAGAGAAGGTACCCTCTGCCACTACTTTTATAATGGTCTCCCAGACTGCATCAAAGACAACCTTTTCTGTGTTGGCAAGCTTCTGACCCTCATTGAGCTGTGCCAGCTCACTCAAACCATTGATGCTCATTACTGGGAGTATAAATCCAAAATCAGCCACCAAGAAATGTTATCTCACCCATCCAAATCATCTGACAAATCCTCCACACCCTCTGCTTTGATCTCTGGCCCTAAGAAGTTAAAGAACAAGTCAGCTAGTTCTTCTGGCTCCTTTAAGTCATCTGTTCCTCAGAAGCAAGACTTATTATCCAAGCTTGATAAGAACAGTAAGCTTACTGCCAAAGAATGTAAGCATTGACTCAAGAATCACCTCTGTATGTTCTGTGGTATTGCTGGACACATAGCAAGGGACTACCCCAAGTCTTTCTCCAAGACATTCAAAGCTTATGCTACCCAGACCTTCACTCTGAAAGCCAAACTGGAGGCCTCTGCCTCAAAGGCAAAAAAATAGTCTGTAGTCTCCATGACTTCACATGGGCTGGAGGTTGCATTGATTCTTTCTGTGCTTTACTGGAGGTTAGACTTAATATGTCCATTTTTTTAGATAATGCTTCACTTATGCCTCTTGTCACCCTTGTTTCTCATAAAATCCCCCTGTTTTCTGCCCTGATTGATCCTGGTTCTTCAGATTGCTTCATAGACACCAAGTTAGTTAGTATCTACAACCTTCCAACTTATTTTGTTCCTCCATTGCAGCTCTGATTTTTTAATGGTACTTTCAATTCTATGATTACTAATGCCATTGATCTTTCTGTTTGCTTTGAAACAGGTGATATCACTTCAATAACATTTTATGTCACTCCATTAAATGGATCTAGTTCTCTTGTTCTAGAACACAACTGGCTTGCCTGCCACAATCCATTGATTGACTGGGTATCAAGTTATATCTTGTTCCACTCATTTGAATTAAACATGCCAACATCCCCAAGCTTATCTCTGCAGCTTCTGGTCTCTTTAACCCAAGCTAACTCTAAACCTGATTTATCATGTTTCTCTAACTTCAGACCTCTGTTAATTGAGCTACTCAGCTCATCAGCATTCACACATCCCTGTAGTCTTGATGGCTTAGTCCCATTCTGTCTGCAACTCCAGCTTCTGGAAAGTCATCTCTGTTCTATCTCCATTGCCCCTTCTCCAGCTGATCTTTCTGATGTCCCTTAGGAATACCACAACTTTGCTGATGTGATTAGCAAAAGCAAGGCTTCTACCCTTGCTCTCCATTGCAAGTTTGACTCAAAGATCAATCTGAAAGAAGGTACCTTTCCACCTATCAGCACCACCTACTCCCTTTTGCCCTTTGAGCTTGAATTACTCAGAACCTTCTTAGATGAACATTTATCCATGGGATTTATTTGACCCTTTTTATCTGCTTATGCTGCCCCTGTCCTCTTTGTCTGGAAGAAGGATGGATCCCTCTGGTTGTGTGTAGATTTCTGAGGACTTAACAAAATCACAAAGAAAGACTGCTATCCCCTTCCACACATCTCTGATCTTTTTAATACTCCAAGCCACACAATCATCTATATCAAGCTCAACCTTAGGCATGCTTATTACTTAATCCACATTGCTGAGGGCAACAAGTGGAAGACCTCCTTTCATATATGCTATGGCTCATATGAGTGGCTTGTTATGCCATTCAGGCTCACCAATGCCCCTGCAGCTTTTCAGTGGTTTGTTAATTCTATCTTCACTGATTTTCTTGATGTTTTCATAATTGTTTATTTGGATAATATCCTAATTTTCTCTACTGATCAGACATTTCATACCAAGCATGTTCATAAAGTTCTCTGTTATCTCTGAAAACATGGCCTCTTCACCAAACCTGAGAAATGTGAATTCCATACTGACTTGACTGAGTACCTTGAATACCAGCTCTCCCCTTCAGGGCTTACTATGTCCCCTGAAAAGATTCAATTCATTCTGGATTGGCCTGAGCCTTGCAAAGTTTGCAATATCCAGTTTTTCCTTGGTTTTGCTAATTTCTACCACCACTTTATCTGGGGCTACTCCAACATTATTATTTTCCTGACTTATCTCACCTGCAAATCAGCTCATTGGGATTTCAATGCTTCTTGTCATGCTGCTTTTCAGTGCCTCAAAGATGCTTTCACTTCAGCCCCTATTCTGACCCATTGAGTCCCTAATGCTTTTCTCATTATTGAAACTGATGCTTCAGACTATGCAATCACTGGAATTCTTTCACTCCAGTGTCCAGACAATGAGGTCTGCCCTGTTACTTTCTATTTACATATGCTCACTGCACCAGAACTCAATTATGACATCCACAATAAGGAGCTTCACACTATTTTCACTATGTTCAAGACTTGGCAACATTACCTTGAAGATTCCAGTGCTCCAGTCAATGTTGTTACCAATCACAAGAATCTGGAATACTTTACTATGTCCAGGCTTCTGACTTGCTGGCAAGCCTGGTGGTTGGAATTTCTCTCTCACTTTAATCTGATTATCCATGTTTGCTCAGGTCATTTAGGTACTAAGCCTGACACCTTAACTAGACATTAGGATGTCTATCCCAAAGAGGGGAATAGCAACTATGCCCACATTAATCTGCACAATTTCCATCCAGTATTTATGCAGGAGCAACTTGCTATGTCTCTTTGAGCTTTCTTCTTAGTGTCTCTGGTTTTCCAGTCCATATCCCTCTTTGACCTTGAAACTCTCCATTGTGACATCCTCTTGGCACTTCCTTCTGATTTCACCACCTCTACCTACTTGTCCAGCACCCTCTTGCCTGACTCTTATTGGTCAAAAGACTCAGAAGGCTTCTTGTATCTGGACAACTGCATTTATGTCCCAGATACCTCTGACCTATGTCTTCAGGTACTCCATTACAAGCACAATCACCCCTTATCTGGACACTTTGAACAGAATTGGACACTGAAGCTCATCTGTTGAGAATATACCTGGCCTGGCATTTTGTTATAAAATTGTAACATACTTTGGGGGTACTCTGGATAATTCTGGAGTGGACAGGGCTTGGCTTCACCTTATGTGATGTGCCCTTATGCTAGTACTGGGTGCCCAATTTACAGAGGGGTCAGAAACTATTAGAGGTCCAGGATAGGCCATAGGGCTTTTCCAAACAAGAGATACAATGCCAAGTTGTGAAGTAAGTTATGAGACTTAGGGTAGGGCATGACATTAAGTCATGAGGCAGGAGGGGGTCTAAGGGGATCATAATGTCATGTTATGGTTGATATTCAAACTGAAGTACAAGATACAGAGCTTCAGTACTTATACCTCAGGGAGGCAGATTATCTAAGGAGGGAATAAAGATGTGAAAGGAGTTGTCTTATAAGTGAAGCAGGTGCTAATGCATTCTGGATACAAATGGAGATGTCAGAGAAGATAACATTGAATAATATCAAACTGAAACTAAATGATGACAGGGTGAAGTGAGGCACAAAGAAATAGGAACAGGAAGTGAGGTCAGAGGAACTATAGAGTTGTATCAGAATGATATGGAGTTAGCATAGGTAAAGTTGGAAACAATCATTAGATAGGAAAACATGGAGGTAAAGGGAACTAGGAAATACACAGCTTAAAGTGTGAAAGCAACTGGAGTGGCACTGGAGATATAGTGGAGTTGGCCCATTGGCATGGTATGTGACACATTTGAGCATTCATCAAAGAGTACATTTCCTCATGTATAGCTTGTGCCCATGCCAAGGTACCCCATCACAAACTTTATGGTTTTCTCAAGTAGCTTCCTATTCCAGAAAAGCTGTGGCATTCCATTTCTATGGATTTCATTAAACAACTTCTGGCTTCCTTCAGTCACACTGCCATCCTCATCATTGTAGATTGTCTATTGAAGCAGTGCATCTTCATCTCTACAGATGATAAAGTAACCTCTCCAGAGTTTGCTAAACTCTTCTTACTCCATGTTTTCTCCAAACATGGAGTTCCCTCCCACATCACCTTTGATCATGGTTCTGAGTTTGTCTCCCATTTCTTCCATTCCCTGGGTCAAGCCCTCAATATCTGCCTCCACTTCACCTCTGGCTATCATCTGAAAGGTGATGGTTAAACCAAGTGAATAAACTAAACCCTGGAGCAGTATCTATGCATTTATTGCAACTACCAGCAAGACAACAGGTCCAAACTCCTGCCTCTTATGGAGTTTGCTTATAACAAAGCCCCTAATGCTACCACAGGTGTTTCCTTTTTCTTCACTAACAAGGGCTACCATCTGAATATTTCTGTTTATTCAAAATGCAATCTCACCTTTACTCAAGCTTAAGAATATGCCATTGACCTTGACTTACTCCACACCTTCCTTTGTGAGGAAATAGCTGCTGCCCAAGTCAGATACCAAGTACCTGCAGATGCCTGATGATCTCCAGCACTGGACTTTAAAGTAGATAACCAGGTATTTATCAAGGCTAAGTACTTTAGGACTACATGGCCATCCAAAAAACTTGCCAAGAAAAACTTAGGTTCTTATTCCATTACCACTCAGGCTAATTCACTGTTCTTTACACTCTGCCTCCTAGAGAACATGAAGTCCATTCATATGGTCTTTCATGTCCCTCAACTTGAATTCTCTTTCCCCAATGTGATCCCCAATTGCATTTAACCACCCCTACCACCAGTTGAGGTCAATAGTGAACCAGAGTTTGAGATCTCTGAAATCCTTGACTCAAAGATAGACTGCAGGAGAAGGCACTGCAAACTACTATACTTGGTTAAATGGTTAGGTTATAAAGATACTGATGAGGAGACTTCATAGCTTCTTGCCACTGAATTAGATCATATTCCAGAGATTGTTGAGGAGTTTTACCTCCATTATCTGGACAAACCTGGGCCATCTTATGATTGACTAAGCAAGTTTGTTAATCCAGTGATCTAGTCACAAGATTTTCCACCTACTCAATGATCACTTTTTTAACTTCCTCCTTATCCTTATCATCTACTACCATAATCTCTCTGACCTCCACACACAGGTCCAATAGCTCCTTTGCTATCTCATCAATCTCCCCATTCTCCAGCATGCCTTCCAAACCTCCAGCATCTCCTCTTTCTGTCACCCATGCCTTATTCAAAGCATCAACCAGCTGCCCTAGCAGCCAGTTCTTGTGCCTTATTTCCTGCTGTACCTTCCTGCCCACCTTCCTTATTAATGCCTTCATCAGGTGACAGCCCTCAGCCATTTGCTGAAGACCCTCCTCTGTCTCCTCCAAGTCTGCCCTGCTGCTAAGTACCCCATTCTCTCCTGTCTTTTATCTCTGCTTCCTCTCTGGCTTCTCCTGACCAGGGCAATCACACCTTGCCTTTGTCTCTATGCAGGCAAGGCATGATGTTGACTTGCCAGGGCCTACCTTGCATTCCAGTCCTTGGTAGTTGCACCTCTGACATACCAATTTCTTCTCCACTCTCCTCTTGCCCTTGTTATTCTTGACTTTACCTGGGCTTGGCAAAGTTCCTCCACCTAAACTGGAATTGGTTGCTAGGCCTTGATAGCATGTCCCATACTCACCCATTTTCAGACCACCTTCACTGCCTTCCAAATCTTCTCTGCTTTCTTCCAAGTCTTCTCCTCCTTTCTTTTTATCTTCCCTCACTGCTTCCACTTAGCATACTTTTTGTCACCAAGCTCCTCTTTGTCTTCTATGTGCTTCTCAAGGTGCTCATCAGACCAGATATGAATGTTAGTGAATGGAGACATAATAAGAGGAAGTGGTGAGAAAGTCTCTAAAGTGGTATTCATTTTTATGGGCTCCTGGCCAGCTAAACTCTGATGCTCACTCTGGTCACTTACTAATCAAGAGCACATGCTTAGTGGCTTTCAAGGGTTCAGGCCTTAGAAGGGGAATACTGTTATATCCCATGCCAACAAGGTAACTCCACTCTGTCTCTGGTGCAACTCTGGTTGCTTTCACACTTTAAACTATGTATTTCCAGGTTCCCTTTACCTCTGTCCCTTCCTACCTAATGTTGATTACAACTTTACCTATGTTAACTCCATAACATTCTGATATAACTTCATAGTTCCTCTGATCTCACTTCCTGTTCTTGTTTCTTTTTTTCTTGCCTCTTTTTGTCATTTTTTCATTTCAGTTTGACATTATTTGACATTGTCTCCCCTGACATCTCCATTTGTATCCAGGATGCATTGGCACCTGCTTTACCTATGAGATAACTCCTTTTGCATCTCCATTAACATTAAAAACTCCATTGCCTCTGACAATTTGTGCTTAACACTGCTCTCCTTGCCCCTTGACCTGCCATTCTACTTTCCTCTAGAGTCTGGCACTCCCTCTGACCCTCCAACCCATCTCTGATGTATTTCCAACCCCTTTACAAATTGGAACACCCAGTACTAGGATAAGAGTGTACCACATATGGTAAAACCAAGCTCCATTCCACTTCAGAGATCCTAAAGAATCTTCTGAAGTATCCTGGTAGTTATAATAGCTGCCTCATGAATTCTGAAATAAATTGGAGATCACAATCTGAGACTATAGTAGAAGGGAGACCATGTCTAGACCAGACATGATCTCTGAAATGTTCTGCTGTATAAAGTGAAGAAAGTAAGAAAAGGCATGGTATAAAAACAACTTTTTTTGAAAATCTGTCCACTACCACCATAATAGCATCAAATCCTTTTGAAACTGGAAGTTCTGTGATAAAGTCTACTGAAATATCTTCCTATGGTGCTGAGGCTGTAGAAAAAGGATAAACTAGAATAATGGCTTCTGATTCTTTTGATATTGCACAAGGAGAACAATATGAAATAAAAGAGGCAATATCTTCACAGAGGCCAGGCCAATAATAAAACCTAGCTAGTAAATGCCTGGTGTGATCCTGTTTAGAATAACTGCCCAGAAAAGAAGAGTGAAAAAGATTTAAAGCTTGAATTTATAATAATGCTGGTATAAAAATTTGTTTGTTTTGATTTAAATAAACTTTATATTCTGTACTATAATACCAGTGGGAAGAAAGGTGTAAGTCCACTAATGCCTGTTGCACCTGAGTAAAGAAAGAAGAAGAGAAAGAAACAACACATTGAAAAATAAAAGAAGGAAGCATGATGATTTGCTTATTCAGTTCAGGTTTGTCATCAAAATGGTCTTGCCAATGAGATAAGGCATCTGCCCTTCCATTAGTAGAACCTGGTTTATAAATCATTTTGAAGTTAAATTCAGCAAGAGTAGAGTGCCATCTTGCTTAATGAGAAGAAAGATCTTGAGGACATATTCAATATTCTAGATTCTTGTGATCTGTTCAGATCTCAAAAGAATCTTGTCCAATTAAACAGTAATGTAAAGCCTGAATTACTGCCAGCAGTTCCTTGTTGTAAATGGGATAGTTTAATTCAACAGCATCCAAAGAATGAGAAATATATGCTGCTGGTTACCAAAGATCATTATCCTGTTGATAGAATAATACTGCACCAATAGTGACATCTGATACATCTGTTTTGAGATAAATGTGTTTAGAGGAGTTGGGATAACAAAAAAGGGGTTCAGAAGTAAGGATTTCTTTCAAATGAACAAAAGCAGCCATATAGGCTGATGTCCATTCAAATTTGACATCTTTCTTTGTTAGAGAATTGAGGGGTGAGCTATGTTGGCAAAATTGGATACAAAATGACAATAGTAATTTGCTAGTCCCAAAAAGGCTTGGATTTACTTAATTATATGAGGGATAGGCCAATTGCAGACTGCACTTGTTTTATTGAGTTGCATATGTAACCCCTTTTTAGATACAACCATTCCCAGATAATCCACTTGAGTCTGAGTAAAGTGACACTTGAAAGGCTTAAGAAATAGATTGTGGTCATAAAGATAATCTAAAACTTCTGCAACAATTTCTAGATGTTGGTTGCAATTCTTGTTCTTGGTAAAGATTATAATGTCATTAATTATTGCCTGAAAAGTACTTAGTGAGTTGCACATGCTGAAATACATTACCAATGGCTCAAATGCTCCTATGGGGGTGGTAAATACCCCTTTCCACTCATTGTCTTCTTTCATCTGAATGTTGTTATATCTCCAGTGTAGATCCAGAGTGGTGAACATGTCTGCACCATTAAGCCTATTGATTAGTATTGATATCAAGGGCAAAGAATAGTTGTTTTTGATGGTATATTCATTAAGATACCTGTAGTTAATCACCATCCATTTTCTGCCATCTTTCTTGCTGATAAAAAATACTGGCAAAGTTTGTGAAGATTTTAAAGATTGGATATACCCTTTTTTCATTTCTTTGTCAACAAATACCCTAACTTCCTTTATTTCTTCATTAGATAAGGGAATTATACAATCTTTCTTTGAGATGAAATTCTCTTTTAATTCCACCACATGATTCCATGGTTTTCTTGTTGGCATACACTTGGATTCATGTTGAGAGAACACAGGTAAAAACTCCCACAGTTCCTTTGGTAATTCCTTCTTAAGTTGTGAACTTTCTTCTTCAGTTACTCATCTTGATATAAAGTGAGTATTGCAATCCTCCATACACCAAGGAAAATCAATTGTTTTCTTGACCCAATCAATTTCTGAATTATAATGCTTGAACTAGTCATATTCAATTAAAAGATCTAAAGTTCCTAAAGAAGAAACATATTCATCAATTCTTTTCCAGTGCCATTTTCCATTCTTTCCTTTTATGACTATATAAATTATCACATAGTATGCAATTTTACCTATATTTCCTTCCATTCTATCTGCATTGTATACAATAAGTGCTTTTGAAAGATTCTTCTCATAGAGTCCATGCTTTCAAACAAATTTCTGATCTATAAACATTACTGAGGCTTCTGAATCCATGAAGAAAAAGATTAGTTCACAAGATTCCATCTTGAGACCATTCTTTCCCCTAACTTCCCCATTAATCTTTACACTTACCTCCAATTCATCTCATTCTTTTCTGTTAAATAACTTTGCTAGATCTTGTCACTCTTTACTTTCTATTGCAAATAAATGCCCATTAGTTTCCTTTGACAGAATTAAGCACCCAATCTCTGGGGCCACACTTGATCAAGATGCCATCACAGAGGAAGAAACCTGCTTTCATTTCATACTAATAGAACAAAAAGATAAAGAAAATGAAGATTGATTGCATACTGGAAGTGTGGCTACTAGCCTTGCCAACTCCCTCAGGCTTTTCCCTGACTCTTTTTCTGCTTTCTCTCTGATTCAAATATATCCTGGAAGTAAGCTCTTGCCTCTTCCATACTTTCTCCGGACACTGCAGGGATTTCCTGAAATCTTTGCACATCTGCCATGTTATAAACCAGTTCAATAGATACCAGTTTCACTGATTGCCACCCATTCTCATTAGATGGGGAGAAATCTAAAAAACATACTGGTTGGATGAATTGTCCCTGAGAGAGACCTTACATATGCTGAGTTTGAGAGTTAGATTATTGAGGACCTTTCCCAAAATTGTTGGAAGAATAAGGGGCTGCAGGGTTAAACTGGCCTTGGCAATCTTTTGCCATATGACCAGGCTTGCCACATTGGTAGCAATTATGAACTTGCATTGCTGCCTGCCTATCTATCTTCATGGGTGCATCACACCCTGGTTGAGTGCCAACAGCTGTGAATCTTGGTTGATTAGGCCAAGAAGAGAAATATCATTGTTAATATGAAGGGGAGGGAGGACTACAAGGAGGAATATACTAAGGAGTAAATTTGGAAGCTGATTGTTCCATAGCCATGCACTCAAATGCATGACCAATGGTTTAAACCTGCTCTATGAAGAGAATATAATCTTCCTTGATTTCTTCCATGCAAGCCAGTTGATAGACTTGATACTAAACCTGTTCTTTCATCAGCTTGACTGCATGGTCCAGACTAATGTCTGCACCTCTCCTCAGCACCTAAAAATCCTGCAGGTAAATGTTAATGGAAGAAGTATGTTGAAGTCCTTCTAATTTTTTCAGAGCTTCATGCATTAGCTCTTCAATGTGGAAGTAGTTTTGCAACTCCACCACAATTCCTGTGAAGTCTGGCCAGGCTGCCAGTTCTAACTCTTCTCTAGATTCATCCCTGACTATTGTATATTCTGCTTTCTTGTCAATAAATTTTTCCAGGGTAATCTGGGTGAAGCCTTTTGCCTTCCCTTCTAATCTTAAAAGAACTGCTGTAGTTAACTCTCTATTGTTCTTTCACTTTTGTTCCTTTACCCATATGGATAATGAGGCAAACCACTTCCTTCACTTCTTCTTCTCACCTCTCTATTTCCCCAGATCTGCTATCTTTTTTAACCCTCCCATTTTAATAAGTTCTTTAATCAAGAGTCATATTATATCTCCAGTATCCAAACTCATAGTTGTCCCAATCTGCATATGGGTCAATGGCTGGAAGTGGAATGGGCACTGGTAGGGGGCTGGGGTATACTGCTGCTGGGGTTTGGTTTCTGGGATGTTCTCCAATAGAATTGAATCTAATTTGATTAATTGCCCTTTCTGAGAGCTGCTGGCATATGGGTTGAAGTTGGACAGGTTGGGCTACTATCTTTGGAATTTGAAATGGTGTCTTTAGTAAAGTTGATGGATGGAGTGAACAAATACAATCTGAAACTGCAACCTTTCTATCCCTTTCTCTCTTTGCAATAAAATACTTTCTTGTTTGTTTATTAAACTGATTGAATATTCTTTGCAATGACTGTCTTCCAAACTTGTTGTTCTCAAAGCCTAGAACTGCCTCAAAAATAAACTCCTTCAATTGTTCCTCATGTCCCCACAAGTATTCTTTCTTCATATATGAATTTGTGCAAAGTATGCCCTTGACTAGTAAAGTAGTCTTGAGCAAGTGTTATATTCTGCTTTCTGGATGAAGTATAGGCTAGCCCTAATCAAGGGCTTATGAAGTCATAGTCAAAATGGATGAGATATAAGCAAGAGTAAATGAGGATGAACACTGTACTAGATAATGCAAGTGCTCAAGACTAGGGCTTGAAACATGCTAAGACTATAGTATTTATACAGTATAGAAAGGTGCATGGACCAAGACCCTGACATGAATTCTTCCATAGACCCTGAGGCAACATCAAATGGAAAAGAAGCATTCATAAGAATAGCCAATGGCTAAAGAGAAGTAATACTTCTGAAATGAAAGAGAATTATAGAAGAATGGTGTTACAAACACTATCGTGCAGTCACCTGACAAGCACGTGACCATGGGACTTCATTGCCAAAACAAGACAAACCCTAGGTTATGGTTAAGCACTCTATTTAATATTATATTCGCATGGTTGGGGTTACACTTATGGTTGGATCTAGTATTTCAAAATGATAGATGCATCTCCCGATTGGATCTCCGATGAATCTGATCTTGATCCAGAAGAGGGTCAGATCTGATCGTGGCAGATCTCTAGATGGGATCTTCTTGGCCTCATGGTTGAGGGTATGGTTTAATCTCCGTCGACCCTGACTTCTATTTATATTTAGATCCCTTCCCTTCCATTCTCCCACCTCCTCATGTTGATACATTCCCCTTCCGCATGGCCCGTTTGGTCATACTCATAGTAAGCACGCCCTATGCCCAGTTACCATATTTAGATATTCCCTTTGCCCTGGACTTGGTCCGTGTGCACTTGGGATTAGTATTTATACAGTAGTGTCCAAAGACTTGAGACCCCAGTCTTGAGCACTTGTATCATACCTTGTATCACTAAAGGGTAATCAAGTCTCTACTCATTACTCCTGGCTTGAACATTCATTATCACTTGCTGTCATTCTTTATTCTCTATCATCGACCATAGCATCAAGCCAGCCCCTACTTTAGGGTTAGGAATCAGCCAAGCCTTATCGCAACCGTGGAGTCACCGGCCCGAACATCAGGACAAGTGTCACTGTCTTAGTTGGGAAAGCTGAATGTAACAAATGGAAATTAATATCAGGCAAAAGACATGAGGCTAACTCTATGCTCTGGGTCTAGACCTGTCATGTGACCCATCATGTGCCTAGATCAGATAAAAGATTAGATAATCATGTGGCAGAGATAAGATAAGATCATGTAATCGAAAAATAAAAAAAAAAGTACTATAACACAATGTGGACTGGCTTGGAGAAGTTGGGATAAACAAGAAAAGGGGCTGTGCTCATAATATTCTTGAGGATTACAAAAGCCTTTTGTTAAGAACTGTCCCAAGAAAACACCTTGTCTTTTCAAGTAAAATCATTCAGAGGCCTAGTAATATTGGCAAAGTCTTGAATAAAACACTGGTAATAATTGGCCAAGCCTAAGAATGCTTGAACATGTTTAAGGGTATGGGGGATAGGCCAATCTTGAACTTCTTGAACCTTGTTCATCTGCATTTCAACCCTGTCTTTAGATATGACCATTCCTAAGTAATCCACCTTTTCTTGGATAAAGTGACATTTAGATGGTTTGAGAAACAAATTGTTATCATGTAGCCATTGCAAAAATTGGCAGACTAGTTGAGCATGTTTAGCTTTGGTCTTTTCTTTAGAAAAAATGATAATATCATCAATATATACCATGACAAAAGACCATAAGTCATGGAAAATGTCATTAATCATATTTGAAATGTGCCAGGACTATTGCACATTCCAAAGTACATTACCATTGGCTCATATGCTCCTATAGAGGTGGTGAAAGCCCCTTTCCATTCATCACCTTGTCACATGCAAATGTTATTGTAGCTCCATTGCAGATCTAAAGTAATAAAAAGATCTGAACTCTTTAGTTGATCAATAAGGGTAGAGATAAGTGGCAATGGATAGGAATTTTTAATGGCCCATTTATTGAGGTATTGATAATTAATGACCATTTTCTTTCCACCATCCTTCTTCCTAATGAAGAAGACAGGTAAGATTTGAGGAGATTTGGAAGGTCTAATATATCCTTTGACTGTTTCTTTGTTAAGAAATTCCCTAACCTTGGTTATTTTCAAGTCTGATAAGGGAATTACTCTGCCCTTTTTTGGTACAAAACCTTCCTTTAGTTCTACTGCATAATCCCATGGTTTTCATGTGGGCCTATATTCTGATTTTTTCTGGGAAAAAATATTAATGTAATTCTAGAATTTCTTGAGTACCTGTAATTTTAGTTCATTTATTTCTGGAGCTAACATATTAGTTTGTATTTCTTGATGAACAAAAGAAATAGTTTTTGTTCTCCAGTCAATATTAGAATTATAATGCTTGAACCAGTCATATTCAATTATAAGATCTAAATTGCCTAATACTAATATCAATGCCATGATTTCTTTTTTATGTTGTATATCTGTGGCATCTACAAAGCTAATGCAGAGTGTTACCTCACTTCTGAGGCAACTGCCTTGACCTTCTATTCCATTTGCATTTAGAACCATTACTTCTTGTTTTAAGAGTGCTGCTGTTAGTTTATACTTCTGGACAAACTTTAAGTCCATAAAGGTAACAATAGCACCTGAATCTAAAAGAGCAAAGGTAGTTCCATACTTTACCCTTTTCTTTTCTTTTTTGCCTTTAACTTGAGTTTCTAAGCCAAATTCATCTCATTCTGGGAGAGTTTTTTGTTCAAGAGTTTTATAAATACCTATAGAAGATAAGTAAATTTTTTTTCTTTTTTCTTAAAGGAATTAAGTGCCAATTTATTGTCCTTGGCCAAGCTCTTTTAAGACCTCTTTGGGATAACTAAAGAAGATGTATTAGAGTCCACTATAGTACCTACATTTTTTATTGGTGCTACAGTGTCAATGAATAAAGAAAAAGCAGAAAATGAAGAAAATGATTTAAAAAGACCTCAATTACCTTGATTAACCAAATTCTTGCCTATTTTAAATTCTTAGACTCATTAGAGAAAACATCTGCCCAGTAGGCTCTTGCTACATTCCCATACATACTTTCTTCTGGTAACTCTTGTATTTCAGAAGTTCCTTGTTTTTCTCTGCAGCTTGTACTACCATCCATAGAAGCCTCAAATGTATTGGGGTCTCCTGGCATCTGTTTAAAGTCTTCAAAAGTCACAACTTGCCTTCAGAACATAGTCCTATTATTTGCTGGGGTGCCAGCCTGTGTTTTTCTTGGATTAAAGTCTGGAAAAGGGGTAAATGAAAGATTTGAGTAATAGTCTTTTGCCACATGTTCTTTTTAGTGGCATTTGAAACACTTCTTATCCCATCTTATTGCATACACCTCCATCAGGGCCCCTCTGCCTGGTTGTACCCCTGTGGCTGTGAATCTTTGAGGGGATTGCCAAGAAAGTCATGAACAAAACTGATTTGATGGATTTGAAGAAAAAAAAGTGGATCTAGGCATAAAGCAACCTTGTAGAGGAGAACCTTTTAGGAATGAGAATCTTGGAGCAGGAGCACTCCACTTGACTGCCATTCTTTCAAATACTCAACCTATCTATTGAAATTGTTCTCCCAACTCCAAGATATCATCCTTTATTTCTTGTAGCACCACTTGTGAATAAATTTGGTACTGAACTTGTTCCCTTAGAAGCTTACATGCATGCTTATTGCTGATTTCAGCATTCTTCCTGAGCACCACAAAGTCCTATAGATATTTGTCAATTTTACCTGTTTGCCTAAGAGTCTCTATTCTTTTTAGGGCTTTATGGGCAAGTTCATCAATTTGGAAGTAGGTCTTGATATTCTTATAGAGTTCCTCTCTTGTAAGCCATTTTTTCAAATCCAGGCATTGCTCTAAAGTGATCTGAGCAAATTATTTAGCTTTCCCATCTAATCTTGATAGGATTGCTATTGCTCTTTCTCTGTCTTTATTTCATTTCTGAGACAACTTCCAACCCCTTATCTTAACCCACCATAACCTCCACTTTTTTCTGTCACTATTCCACTTTTCTGGATCCACCACCTTCCTACTTAATCCCCCTTTCAATTTCTCTATCAAATCCTCTATTCCTTGTTCTTCAGCCATTCTAGACCTTGAAGGAAATGATGCTGTTGGCTGGAAGAGATCACTTGACCACCTATGTAATCTTAGTCTTGGCTCTTCCTGAGTTAAACTGAAAGAAAACTAATAAACTGGTTTCTCAATATCCAGACTGCTTTTGCTTTCTGGAGATCTTTGTTAAAGCAAGTCCTCTTCTGACTGATAGTTAGCAGGAGTGGACATGATGGGCTAAGGGTTGGAGAATTCTAGGGGAAGCAGCAATATTGTGAAGTTCTTGAGGCTTCTTTAGAATAGAGGAGGATCAAAGTGATCTAAGTCTATTCAAGAATGCTACCTTTCTATCTCTTGCCCTTGTGGCCTGGAAATCTAAGGCCATTTGTCTGTCAAAGTCATCAAACTTCTTTTGAAACCTCTCTCTATCTTCTTTCTCTCCTGCAAATTCTAGAATAGCTTCATTGATTAAGTCCTTGAGTTATTCCTTGTGACCCCAGGGATAACAATGTCTAATGGGCATAAAAAGATTCTAGTCCTGCTGTGCAGACAGAGTAAATAAGTCTTGCATAAGTAAAGCACACCTATGTGCTGATTCTAAATCTAACTGGCACCTCTGTGTGCACTTTCTGATTCTGATTATTGTCTTTGAACTAGAGACACAAGAACTAGGCAAAGCAGTAGAGAGTTAAGAGAACTTGTGAAAGCTAGAAGCTCAAGTGTGCAAGATTGGAAAATCCAGGCTTGGACATGCCTTCTTATATAAGGATACAGAATGTGCACAGACCATTATTGGCATGGCTGCCCTAAACTATGCTATAGTAAGCAGATCAATAGTGATAAAGAAGCAGGGATCTAGAAATACATAAGAGAAACACAAGGTAGTAACATTATTGTTATAATGTTAAACATTGTACAACTTGTCCTAATTCTAAATGGTCTACCTTGAGAGAGTGTGATGGTTTCAGTGTTGGATTCAGATTGAATAGAAAAAGGGTAATGTGGACTCAGGGTAGCAAGCCTAAGAAGCCATTTGTACTAGTGTCCAGGAATAACTCTTGTATTATCATGAGCTATCTAGGTGTATGAACAAAGATAGTATAACAACAAGTGGTTAAGGCTGGAGGCCTTGTACTATATCTCACTAGCTATATATACCTGTCCTAGATAAGCATGGACCATCACTGGGGCATAGGGTAATACTAAATAAGAGAATTGGGCATAGGGCATGCTGACTGAGAATATGACCAAGCAGCCATGTGATAGGGGTGT
This sequence comes from Pulveroboletus cf. rosaemariae, assembly GCA_038089275.1. Classification (NCBI taxonomy): domain Eukaryota; kingdom Fungi; phylum Basidiomycota; class Agaricomycetes; order Boletales; family Boletaceae; genus Pulveroboletus; species Pulveroboletus cf. rosaemariae. The sequence goes on from JBBPKN010000597.1 coordinate 33,301, forward strand.
ATATGAAGAGACTATGTGAAATGGAAGGTAAGAATCTCAGGGTAAGTGGAGATCAAACCATATTCTCAACCATAAGATCAAGGAGATCCTATCTAGAGATCTGCCATAATTGCATCTAACTCTTATCTGAATCAAGATTAGATTCATCAGAGATATGATTGGGAGATGCATCTGTTATTTGATCTACTAGATTCAACCATAAGCTGTGCCTTTAACCCAAGGGAAGGCTCTGAAGAAATAACTTAACCATATTCTAGGGTTATTCCTTGTTTTGACATAGAAGTCTCATGATTATGTGCTTTGTTACATAACTCTTCTGCTAGTGAACTATTTATTCATAACAATTATGATCTAGACTAGTCTAGACTAGTAATATGTGAAGATGTGAAGATGTGAAAAGGTAAAAATAGTGAAGGTGTGAAAGGGTCATATGATATGACAATGTGAAGAGCTACAATAGTGTTAAGACGATAATAAAAGTAAAGAGAAA
>JBBPKN010000598.1:0-29551 GCA_038089275.1 Pulveroboletus cf. rosaemariae
CATGCATCTTTCTGTACTGTATAAATACTGTAGCTTTAGCACATCTCAAGCCCCAGTCTTGAGCATTTGTATCTCACTGCAAGTGGCCTCACTAGGGCTCCTATATACTCTTTGCTTTAATCTCATCACACTGATAATGACACCATTTAGCCCTTGATTAGGGTTAGAGCTCATTGCTGACAACATCAACAATGCCAACCATAACACTTGCTTAAGACTCTTATACTAGTCAAGGGTGCACATCACACAATGTTATTTAATGAAAATGGAATATTCATGGGGACATGAAGAATAGCTTAAAGAGTTTATTTTCGAAGCAGTCTTAGGTTTTGAGGATGACAAATTTGATAGACAATCATTTCAACAAAGATTTAATGCTTTTGACAAACAGATGAGAAAAGACTTTGTGGAAAAAAGAGGCAGAGATAGAAAAGTCACCACAATAGATCATTTACATTTACTTCACCCCTCTCACAGTCTAAAGACAACTTCATGCCTTCCTCAGACAGTAGCCCAATCTGTCCAACTTCAATCCATATGCAAGCAGCTTTCAAGGAGAAGAATCAACAGAGTTAGGTTTGATTCTATCAGAGCCCACACCCCTCGAAACCAAACCCCAGCCATCATACTGCCAGTCCCTCTTCTGGCCATCAACCCATACTACACATGGGATGAATATGAGTGGGGAACTTGGAGATTTGATAAAAACACTGGTAGAAGAAGTTATATGGATGGGAGGATCATTAAAGAAGATTGCTGATCCAGGGAAATGGAATGGCAAAAAGAAGACATGGAGGAGATGGTTCATGAGCATGGCCATATGGCATGCAGAACAAAAGTGGAGGAGTACAAGGGAGCAGACAGCAGCAGTGTTGTCAAGATTAGAAGGAAAAGCAGAAGGATATACTCAAATAATGCAAGAGAAGTATATCAAGAAGGAAGATAAATACTTCAACAAGGGAGATGGAATAGTGGAGAAGTGGGGGGTAAATGTGTGGCCTAACTTTGCAGGTATAGCTGAAGAGCTAAGAAAATACTTTCACATTGATGAGTTGATGCATGAAACATTAAAGAAATTGGAAGCCTTATGTCAAAAGAACTTGATTGATGAATACCTCCAGAAGTTTGAGGTGTTGAGAGTTAATGCAAAGATTAGTGATGATCATGTGGTAAAGTTAATGAGATCACAGATTCATTACAGGATCTATCAGCAAGTTTGCATGCAGGGCATAACAGACAATCTAGGGAAACTAGCAGGGATAGTAAGAAGGATAGAAAGGTCATTTGAAAGGATGGCTATATGTTATAGTTGCTTCAACATACTCTGGGGGTACTCCAGATAACTCTGGAGTGGATGGGGCTTGGCTTCACCTTATGTGGTGCACTCTTATGCTAGTATCAAGTGCCCCAATTTATGAAGGAGTCAGAAACTATTGGAGGTCCAGGATTGGCTGTAGGGCTTTTTTCCAACAAGAGGCATGATGTCAAGTCATGGAGTAAGTTGAGGGACTTTAGGGTAGGGTACAACATCAAGTCGTGAGGCAGAAGGGGTCTGGGGGAAGATTGTAATGTTGTATTATGGTTGATATTCAAACTCTAGTACAAGATACAAAACTACCATACTTATATCTCAGGAAGGCAGATTATCTAAGAAGGGAATGGAGATATGAATGGAGATGTCAGAGGAGACAACATCAAATAATGTCAAACTGAAACTAAGTGATGACAGGGAGAAGCATGGCACAAAGGAACAGGAATAGAAAGTGGGGTCAGAGGAACAATGGAGTTGTATCAGAATGGTATGGAGTTAGCATAGGTAAAGTTGTAATCAATCATTAGATAGGAAAAGATGGAGGTAAAGGGAACTAGGAAACACACAGCTTAAAGCATAAAAGCAACTGGAGTTGCATTAGAGACATAGTGGAGTTGACCTGTTGGCATGGGATGTGACACTATAGAAAGAAGTACTCTGACTTTCACACCCCAATTCAATTCTCCACAAGCTCTCCCTCCTAACCAATTCCAACTGACATATAACCCTCAATGTCTCCCTCCCCCTCAATTTACCAATGTCGGCACTCAACCTGGGCATGGTGCACCCATGGAGATAGATTGCCAAGCAGCAATGCAAGTCTGCACCTGTTTTAAATGTGGAAAACCAGGGCACATGGCAAGAGATTGTCATGTGGTTTTTAACCCAGTAGCATTGTGGCCCTCAAACAATTTTGGCAAGGGTCCTCAGTCTCAGGGACAGCAATAGAGGCAACAAGGTGCACAGGCTCAGTACATACAGCCTATTCAATTTTCAGAGTTCTCTCCACCTGACACAAATGGTTGGCAAATGGTGGAACCAGTTTCAATTGGACCAGTTTATAACATGGCCAATGCTGCTCATTTCCAGGAGATTCCTGCAGCATCTTGGGGTAGTATGGACAAAGCCTAAGCTTACTTCCAAGATGTCTTTGAGACAGAAAGGAAGCAGAAGGAGGCAGTGGGAAAAGTCTAAGGGACTCTGTTAGATTAGAAACAGAACTCCCAGTATGCTCTTCTTTTTCTTCCTCTTGTTTTAATGTTCATACAATGAAATGGAATCAAACTATTCCTTCTGTGATGGTATCTTGTTCAAGTGTGGCCCCAGAAATAGGGTGCTTAATTCCATCTAATGATATTAACAGACAATTGTTTGCAATAGAAAGCGAAGAAAGAAAAGATCTAGCCAAATTATTTAATTGAAAAGAATGTGATGAGTTAGGGGTAAGTGTAAAAATAGATGGTGAAGTTAAAGGAAAAAATGGTTTGAAAATGGAGTCATGTGGACTAACCTTTGCAATAGTGGATTCTGGTACATTGGTCACATTTATTGACCAGAAATTTGTGTGGAAACATGGTTTGTATGAGAAGGATATGCCTAAACCCTTAACAGTATATAATGCAGATGGAATCAAGGGTAACATTGGAAAAATTGCTCACTATGTGATTATTTATATAGCTATAAAAGGAAAAAATGGGAAGTGGCACAGAGAATGAATTAATGCCTATGTTTCATCTTTAGGAATCCTGGACCTTCTTATAGGATATGATTGGTTTTCAAGACACAACCCAGAAATAGATTGGGTTAAGAAGACTATTGATTTTCCTAGGTGCTCAGCAGATTGTGATATGCACCTTGTTTCAAGAAGGGTAACCAAAGAAGAACAATCCCAATTAAAGAAAGAAGTACCAAAGAAATTATGGGAATTCATTCTGGTATTCTTACAACATGAATCAGAATGCATGCCTACCAGAAAACCTTGGGATTATGTGGTGGAGTTAAAAGAAGACTTTATACCAAAGAAAGGTCATATAATTCCTCTTTCAAATGAAGAAATGAAGGAAGTATGTGAATTTGTGGATAAAGAGATAAAAAAAGGATATATTAGATCATCTAAATCTCCACAGACATCCCCCATATTCTTTATCAGCAAGAAAGATGGTGGAAAAAGAATGGTTATTGACTACAGATACCTCAACAATTATACCATCAAAAACAATTATCTGTTACCTTTGATATCAACACTAATTGATAGGTTAAACAGTGCTGATATGTTTACCACCCTAGATCTTTGATGGGGATATAATAACATTCATATAAAAGAAGGCAACAAATGGAAAGGAGCATTCACAATGCCAATAGGGGCTTTTGAGCCTCTGGTAATGTACTTTGGAATGTGCAACTCACCAAGTACTTTTCAGGCAATGGTTAATGATATCTTCCATGACATGTGGCAGCATGTAGTCATTTACATTGATGACATTATGATTTTTACCAAGGACAAGAATTGTAATCAACATCTGGAAATAGTTGCAGAAGTTTTGGGTCATCTTTGTGACCATGACCTCTTCTTAAAGCCATTCAAGTGTCACTTTGCCAAAGATCAAGTTGATTATTTGGGAATGGTTGTATCTAAAAAGGGGGTACAGATGCAACTGAATAAAACAAGCACAGTTCAAAATTGACCAATACCAAGAACCATTAAGCAAGTTCAAGCCTTTTTAGGATTAGCCAACTATTATCAAAGATTTGTACCTAACTTCACTAATATTGCAAGACTCCTCAATTCCCTCACAAGAAAAGACATCAAGTTTGAATGGACATCAGTGTTATGAATGTAACATTCACTAGCAGAAGAGTCACATGACAAGCACATGACTGTGAGACTTTATTGCCAAACAAGGATAAACCCTAGGATATGGTTAAGTTGTTTATTCAGAGTTCCATTGGATTTGGGCACAGCTTATGGTTGGATCTAGTATCTCAGATGACAGATGCATCTCCCAATCTAATCTCCGATGAATCTGGATCTTGATCTAGATGAGGGTCAGATCTGATCTGTGGCAGATCTCTAGATGGGATCTCCTCAGCCTCATGGTTAAGGGCATGGTTTGATCTCTGCTTACCCTGAACCCTTACCTTCCATTCTACATAGCCTCTCCCTTGATATACCCCTTATTTGCATGGCCCATTGGTCATACCCTTTACCCTCGCCCTATGCCCTATTCCTATTTATGGTAATGTCCTGGAGAGACTAGGTTGGTCTGTGTGCACATAGCTAGGTATATATAGTAGGTAGTTCCTTGGTTAAGGCTCCCCAGCCTTAATCACCTGTTATCCTCATACTGAAACTGTACCTTCTTCAATACAGTCCTTTCCATCCTAACTAGTGGTAATGGCTCCTCAAGCCTTGCTAGCTTGAGTCCACACACCATTCTTCACTCTATTCCAACTGAATCTGACAAATGAAACCAATGCACCCTCTCAAGGCAGACAGTTTAGGGTTAGGACGGGTCATTCAGAGATTAACACCATAACAATCAGCTTGCATAGCAGCCTTTGTTCATTTAAAAGAAATCCTTATATCCAAACCCCTCTTGTGTTATCCTGATTTCTCAAAACCTGTACACTTGGAAACAGATGCTTCAGATATTGCCATCAAAGCTGTATTATCTTATCAACATGAAAATGGTCTCTGGTGACCTGCAGCTTATATTTCTCATTCTTTGGACTCTGTGGAATTAAACTATCCAATTTATGACAAAGAATTGTTAGCTGTCATTTGTGCTCTTTATAATTGGTGCCATTATTTAATAGGACAAGATTCCTTTGAGATCTGGACAGATCACAAAAATCTGGAGTATTGGAAGAAACCACAAGATCTGTCTCCTAGGCAAGCAAGATGGCAAGTCATGTTGGCAGAATTTAATTTCAAAATGTGTTATAAACTGGGTCCCACTAATGAACAAGCAGATGCTTTATTCCAAAGACAGAATTATTTTGAAAACAAACCAGAACTGAACAAACAAGTTGTTATGCTTCCCCCTTATATTTTTCAATGTATTATCTCTCTGTCTTCCTCTTTCTTTTCTTGTGTACAACAAGCATCAGTGGACTTATGCCTTCCTGCCAACTAATGTTATAGTTCAGAAAATCATATTTATCTAAACAAAAGAAAACAAATATTCATTACTGAAGAATTACACATAGAAGCTCTTAATCTTTTTCACTCCTCTTCTTTGGGTGGTCATGCAGGACAAAACTGTACCAAACAATTATTATCACAATATTACTATTGGCCAGATCTCAATAAAGATGTGGCATCTTTTGTTTCTCATTGTTCAACATGTGCTATATCCAAGGAATCTGAAGCTATTATTCCAGTTCATCCTCTTCCTATGGCTTCTTCACCTTGGGAAGACATTTCTGTTGATTTTATTACTGGACTTCCGATGTCAAAAGGCTTTGATGCTATTATGGTGGTAGTTGATCAGTTTTCAAAAGAAGTTGTTTTTATTCCATGTTTCTCTTCACTTTCTTCTCTTTATGTTGCAGAGTTATTTAGAGACCATGTCTGGTCTAGGCATGGACTTCCCTCCTCCATTGTTTCAGATTGTGGCCCTCAATTTGTCTTGGAATTCACAAAACAGTTAAACAAGATTCTTTAGATCAAGCAAAAGATCTCTACAGCTTATCATCCCCATACAGATGGTCAAACAAAGTATATAAATTGGGAACTGGAGCAATATCCATGTAACTTTATTGCCAAAAGACAAGAAACTTGGGCAGATTGGATTAAAATCACAGAATACCATCATAATAATTCCTACTCAATATCCATGCAGACTTCCCCTTTTGAAATAATGAAAACTTATCATCCATGTCTGGGTTTTGAAGCACCTACTGCAATAAATCCCTCTTCTCATTTCTTGTGGGATATGTCTAAATCCTTCAAGGAAGTAAAGAAAGTGTTAGAAGAAACCAAAGGTCAAATGAAAAAACAGAATAAGAAAGATCTCCCTTAGTATCAGAAAGGTCAACAAGTTCTGTTATCCACAAAGAACCTTACACTTCCTTATCCATCCAAGAAGTTAGCAAAGAAATGGATTGGTCCATTTATGGTGATAGAAGTCATTCCTCATGCAGTTCATCTCAAACTGCCTTCTACAATGCAAATTCATTCCATAGTCAATATATCTCACATTAAATCATATCTGCCATATTTTCATGGACAAGACATCCTTACTCCTGATCCAATTATTATTACAGAAGAAGGTCATGAAGAATATGAGGTTAATTATATTGTTGACTCTCACATCAAAGGTGGAAAATTGGAATATCTTGTTTATTGGACAGGTTATGGAGAAAATAATTGCACTTGGCAAACAAAAGATGATTTGACCAATTCTCCAGAACTTATTGATGAATTCCACAAGTTACACCCTTCCACTCCTTATCATCTTGTTACCATGGACTTTTCTTCCTTTCAAGCTCTGTTTAAACCATATGAAAACCATATGGAGGCTGTATCTTTAGCTGTGTTTTGTCTGGAATCTGAGACCTAAAAAGGGGGTAGTGTTATAGTTTGCATTTTTCATTTTTCAATCATGTGATCTTATCTTATCTTTTCACATGGTTATCTAATCTTTTATCTTATCAGGTCACATGATGGGTCACATGAATGGTCTAGACCCAGGGCATAGGGTTAGCCTCATGCCTTACACCTGTTATTAATCTCCATAGTTCTTCCATTTCAGAAGCCTTACTTTCTTTCAACCATTGGCTATTCTCACAAGTGCTTCTCTTCTTTTTGATGGTGCCTCAGGGTCTGTGGGAATATTCCCATCAGGGTCTTGGTCCATGCATCTTTCTGTACTGTATAAATACTGTAGCTTTAGCACATCTCAAGCCCCAGTCTTGAGCATTTGTATCTCACTGCAAGTGGCCTCACTAGGGCTCCTATATACTCTTTGCTTTACTCTCATCACACTGACAATGACACCATTTAGCCCTTGATTAGGGTTAGAGCTCATTGCTAACAACATCGACAATGCCAACTGTAACAGCATTAGAAACCCAATGGGTCAGAATAGAAGCAGAAGTGAAAGCAGTGTTGAGGCACTGGAAAGCAGTGTGACAAGAAGTGTCAAAATCCCAATGAGCAGACTTGTGGATAAGGTAAGTCAGGGGAATGATGATATTGGAGTAGCCCCAGATGAAGTAGCAGTAGAAATTAGCAAAACCAAGGAAAGACTGAATATTGCAAACTTTGCAAGGCTTAGGCCAATCCAGGATGGATTGAACCTTTGCAGGGGACATAGTGAGCCCTGAAGGGAAGAGCTAGTACCCAAGATACTCAGTGAAATTGGTATGGAATTTGCATTCTCAGATTTAATGAAGAGGCTGTGTTTTTGGAGGTGGCAGAGGACTTCTTGGACATGCTCAGTATAAGATGTCCAGTTAGCAGAGAAAATTAGGATATCATTCAAATAAATAATCACTGAAATATCAAGAAGATTGGCAAAGATAGAATTGATGAACTGCTGAAAAGCTGCAGGGGCATTGGTGAGCTCAAATGACATGACAAGCCACTTGTATGGGCCATAGCACATATGGAAGGAGGTTTTTCACTTGTTACCCTCAGCAATGCAAACTAAATGATAAGCATGCCTAAGGTTGAGTTTGGTATAGATAGTTGTGTGGCTTGAAGTGTCAAGAAGATCAGAGATATGCAGAAAAGGGTAGCAGTCTTTCTTTGTGATCTTGTTAAGTCCTTGGAAATCTACACATAACTGGAGGAATCCATCCTTCTTCCAGACAAAGAGGACAGGGGCAGTATAAGCAGATGCAAAGGGTTGGATGAAGCCAGTAGTGAGATGTTTGTCTAGGAAAGTCCTGAGTGCTTCAAGCTCAGAGGGTGACAGGAAATAGGTGGTGCCAATAGGCAGGGAGGTGCCTTCTTCCAGATCAATCTTCAGGTCAAACTTGCAGTGGGGGGCAAGAGTAGATGCCTTGTTTTTGCTAAACACATTAGTGAAGTTGTGGTATTCCTGAGGAATGCTGGAAAGGTCAGCTGGAGAAGGGGCAATGGAAGCAGAATGGAGATAACTCTCCAGAGGTTGGAGCTGCAGACAGAATAGGACTGAGCCATCAAGGCTACAGGCACATGCAAATGCTGATGAGCTGAGTAGCTTAATTGATAGAGGTTTGGGGTCAGGGAAACATGGTGAATTAGGTTCAGAGTCAGCTTGGGTTGGAGAAACTGGAAGCTGTGGAGGTGAGCTCAGGGGTGTTGACATGTTTGGTTCAGATAATCAGAATGAGATATGACTTGATACCCAGTTAATCAATGGATTATAGCAGGCAAGCCAGTTGTGTCCTAGAATAAGAGAACTAGATCTATCCAACAGAGTGACATAAAATGTCATTGGAGTGATATCACTGGTTTCAAAACAAATGGAAAGATTAATGGCATTTATAATCATAGAATTGGAAAAGCCATCAAAAAGTCAGAGCTGCAATGGAGAAACAGAATAAGTTGGAAGATTGTAGGTACTGACTAACTTGGTGTCTATGAAGCAATCTGAAGAACCAGAGTCAATCAGGGCAGAAAATGGAGGAATTTCATGTGAAATAAGAGTAACAAGAGGTATAAATAAAGTATTATTTAAAAGAATGGACATGTTAAGTCTAACCTCCAGTAAAGCATGGGAAGGATCAATGTAACCTCCAGCCCATGCAGAGTCACAGAGGCTGTGGACTATTTTTTTGCCTCTGAGGCAGAAGCCTCTGGTTTGATTTCCAGAGTGAAGATTTTGGCAGTGCAAGCTTTGGCTGCCTTGAAGGAAGACTTAAAGCAGTCCTTTGCTATATGCCCAGCAATACTGCAGAACAAATAAAGGTGATTCTCCAGTCAATGCTTGTGTTCTTCAGCAGTAAGCTTACTGTTATAAACTGACACCACTTAGCTATGGTATATCTTTACTTTTATCTTACATTAGACTCTTTTTTTATTTAGCTTCTCTTTTAACCCCTTTTTCTATGCCCTATTTCTTTATTTAGCTAGCTTATGTATGCCTTATGGCATGGTCCATGCACCTTGACTAATAGGATATAAGGGCAAAGGCTTAGACTGGAGAATCCAGTCTAAAGCACTTGTTTTCTTGTTCATTTGTTGCCATCACTCTTTCTCTGGTCTAACTGCTTGTGTGGGCACCCCTCAAGGCTTGGCCTCTGGGATTAGGGTTGGACCCCTTAACACTTACCATCCTTACCAAGCTTGGATGATAAGTCCTGCTTCTGGGAAGTGGACAACTTGGAGAAGCCAGAGGAACTAGCTGACTTGTTCTTTGATTCATTAGGGCTGGAGGTCAAGGCAGAGGGTTTATCAGATGATTTGGATGGGTAAGACAACTTTCCTTGTCAGCTGATTTCGGATTTGCACTCCCAGTAATGAGCATCAATGGTCTAAGCCAGCTGGTGCAGCTTAATGAGGGTCAGGAGTTTGCCAACATGGGAAAGGTCATCTTTAATGCAGTCTGGGAGACCATTATAGAAGTAGTGGCAGAGAGCACCTTCTCCATAGCCCCAGACTTGAGATGTAATTCTGTTAAACTCAACTACATATTTGTTGATTTGTTGACCATTCTTCATAGTCAACTGGTTTAACTGGTGCTCTGCATCTCTGACCAGGTCATGGGGTCTGGAGTTGGTCTGGAGTTCCTGAATGAACTCCTTATAATCATTCATCCACAAGGGATAAAGATCAGAGTCTTTAGTAAAAAGAAGATCAGACTCAAACCATTCCAATGCCATGCCCTTAAGGTAGGACTGAGCATAAGTGACCTTGGCTCAGTCATTGGTAAAGGCTTTGGGATGATCCTGGAAGTTTAACTTGCATTGCATCAAAAAAACACAGAGCTTCTGGGGTTCAGTTCCATTGAACTGGTCCAGTTCATGTACTTTGATATGCTGCAATGTTTCAGGGATATAACAGAAAGAGCAAGCTAATCTGCAAATGGCACTAGCAAGATCAGTGATAGTATCCTGGTAAATGGGAATAGATTCTGGATCTGGGGAGGGTTTGGGGTCATCCTCTGAAATATCAGAATACCCATCAGAGGGGTTATCTCCAGGGTCATCTGGTACTCCTGGCTGGGCACCACAGCTTTTAGGGGTGTGGGGAGGTTGGGGAACCTTGGAACCATCAGGGGCTTCATCAACTAAAGCACTAGATATGGGCAAGTGGAAGAGAGCAGGAGCCTATAAGGCCAAGCCTGGGGTATGGCAGGCAGAGAAACTCTTGAACTGATCAAGGATAGCACAAGAGCAAGCTCTAGTTTCATGGATAGACATGATAGCAGTACTAGCACAAGTGAGAGTTTAAATATACTATTATAAAATTATGACATACTCCAGGTATACTCTGGATAACTCTGGAGTGGATGGGGCTTGGCTTTACCTTATGTGGTGCATCCTTATGCTAGTACCAGGTGCCCCAATTTACAGAGGGATCATGTTACACTAGGCCCGGGTAGGGACAGGCATAGACCTTGCTGTGGGTGAAGAGGATAAAGCAAACCAAAGGTAAGCCTCAAAACAAGTGGAAGGTGACAAATGAAGTGTTGTGCCTTAGTGGTACCAGCTACACTCCCAGGGGTGTGCCGAGATCAGACGCTGATGATCCTCTGGATAAGTGCCAGGACACAAGCAATGGATTCCAGGTACATAGGTACAAGGAGCAGTGGGGATGTGAGGACTTGTGAGGTGATTGCAAGGTAGAAGTAGCATAAGAAAGAGAGGACAGGAAGTACACTACTTTATAGTACAGTTAATAGAGTTGAAGCGGAGATGGAATGAGTAATCATGCTGACAAATGATGAGTAAGGTATCCATGTGGAAATGGGTGGAAAGAGATGGAAAAATTATAAGTTAGCTAATAAGAGATAGAAGGCCTGGGCAAAGGGCATAACAAGAGAGTGGTCTAGGCTAGGCTAGAGTGCAAGAAGAGTGGAATCTATAGAGACAAGTGAATGAGAGAGCATCTAAGGTGCGAGAAGAACAGAAGCTAGGACAAGAGAAAGAGGAAAAAAGGAGAAAGAAAAGAGGAAACATAACATTACCCCCCTGCTAGGGGTGGAAGACTCATGATACCTCAAAAGGCATCATAAGAGGGTCTGGGGAAGCCAGTGATGTTGGCCCAGCCAACCTTGTTGATGACATCATCACAGAAGTCATCATTGGTATGATATGAAGGTGGAGGAGGTAACAGAGCTGTGGAAGGGCGGTAGGAGGAGCCCTGAAAGTGGCAGGATCCATGGAAGTGGTGAGAGGAGTGGGAGGAACCATGGGAGGATGTGTGGAAGGAGCCGTGCAAGGAGGAAGAGGAGGAGGAGACAAGTGGGTCAACGACATGGCATTGAGCCAGGCAGTGAGCTTGAGTATGTCCAGGGTGCCAATGGAGGCAGTAGGGACATTGATAGGAGGGGAAGTTGATGTGGATGTGGCCCAGGCAGCAGCAATGGAAGCATGCTTTGTGAAAGTGAGGATGAGAGGGAGGAAAATGGTCATCACCATAAAGGCTGGTCCACCAGGCTTTGGCATGTTTGAGCACAGCAAGCTTGTCATTGTCAAGGGGGGAGGAAGAGGCAGAAGGGGTGGTAGGGGTGTAACCCCTGGCAGCAGCCAGCTCATGCATATAGCAGTCTAGATTGGTGAGGAACTTGCCCATGTGCATCTGATAGGTGAGGATCTTGATGTTGGATAAGAGTTCCCAGTAAATGGAAGTGATCAGAGCCTGTGTGAGGGATACTTGGGCATGAGGAATGCAGGCAAGGGCTGAGGCTAAGAGGGGGAGATGGAGGAGCTGCATGTATATCTGGTAAATAAGCCAGAGCAGGGAGAACATGTTGAGGTGAGAGCCAATGGGGATGGTGAAACAGGAGTCCATGATATACATCATGACTTGGTGAGAGTAGTCGGAGAATGGGGCACCCTAATGAAGGGTATGTGCAGAGAGTGGGAGGTTTACACTGAGAATACCAGTGGACTGAGTGTTGATGGCAGGAGGTGGGATGGGGATGGGAGTGATAATGGCAGGACCAATAGTGATAGCAGGGGGTAAGGCTATGAAGTCCTCAGAAGGAAGCTCTGTAGTGAGTACAGAAAGAGGAGAAGAAAATGTATCAGTAAAAGAAGATGGAAAAGAGATGAGTGAAGGCTTATCAGGAACATTAGCAACAGGGAGTTGGGATGTGAAGTGGGGTGAAGAGTCAAGAGGGGTGTTGCAAGAGCAGAAACCTTGATCAACAGTGAAGGTCATTGCTATTTCAATCAACGGTTGGGTTTTTTGGAGCAGTGAGGAGGAAAAGGAGCAGATGAGGGAAAGTGGCAAGGGTGAAGGAGTTTATACTCATCCAAAGCAGACTTGGAACATTTCAAGTTCTGTTCCAGTTCCCAGGAGTCATCTTCTGCTGAGTATCCTTTCCATTGGATCAGGAATTGACAGTTACCCAGGGGACCTTGATGTTTTAATATCCACTCCAATTCATATTCCTCCTTACCTTCTATAAGGTCCAGGGGTGGAGTGGGAAAGTTCTTTCCATGGGTGTCATTTTTGCAATAGGGTGATAACAATGACATGTGGAAAACAGGGTGAATCTTCCATGTGGATGGAAGGCAAAGGCAATAAGTAATTGGGGAGAGAACTTCCATAATGGTAAAGGGTCCTTCCCATTTAGGGGAGAGTTTCAGGTAAATGATAGCCTGTTTCAAATTGCAGGCTTCTAACCACACTTTATCTCCCTTAGTAATGGAGAGAAGATGGAATGGATGAGGGACACCATAGTTTGGCAGGCTAGATCATGGGCTGCAAGTGCTTCATCATGAGTGGCAAGAAGTGCTTTGGTGTGGTCAGCAACAGCAGGCATTAGTGATTCATCAATAATGGAGGGAAGGGCATGGGGTTCATATCTCATTATGAGATAGAATGGAGATTGCCCAGTAATGGAGTGGGGGTGGCAGTTGTGAACAAATTTGGCATGGGTAATGGAGTCAGCCCATCCAGTAGGGTTGGAGCCACAGTAAATGCAGATGTATGTCTCAATTTCCTGGTTAACTTGTTCAGTTTCACCATCGGATTGAGGATGATATGCAGTAGAGAGGGATAAATTGTACTCAAGGAGTTTTCCAAGCTCCTTAGCAAAGGCTGAGGTGAATTGAGGGCCTCAATTGGAGATGATCTTATCATAAAGACCATATTGGAGGTAGACTTTGTGGAAAAAGAGGGTGGTGATATCCTCAGCAATAATGGATTTCTTGGTGGGGCAAAGAATTACCCCCTTCATAAGCCTGTGGTCAACCACAACCAACAAGGCATTGAAGTCAGAGGATGGAGGAAGATTGGTGATGAGATTGCAAGAGATCTGTTGAAAGGGGCAAGTGGTGGTGGAGTTAATGGGGGAAAGAGCAGGATGAGAGGGGTAAGTGTTTGCCTTGTTCTGTTGGCAAACAGGGCAACCAGCAATGTAGTTGTGGATGAAGGAGGCAAGACCAGGCCACCAAAACTTGGTGGAGATAAGTTGTTTGGTTTTAAGATAACCAGGGTGGCTGGCAGAGGGGTGGTTGTGACAACATTGAAGAATGGCATGGCAGAGATGAATGAATAAAGAGATGAAGATGCAGTTGCAGTAAGTAAGCAAATCGTTGATTTCCTGCCAATCAGAGGTGCAGGAGCATAGGAATTTCTCATCTGCAGAAGCATCCTGTTTCTGTAGGATGGAGAGGCAAAGAGAGTCATCTTGTTGATGTGCCTTAATGTGGGCAGAGAGGTTAGCATCGATAAGGTTAACAAAAAGTTTGGGCGGAAGGAAAGTAACTTCCTGGTTATCCTGGGAAGTGTCAGGACAAAGGTCAGGATAATGGAAGAGGGCATCTGGCCTGGCAAGGGAGGTACTGGCAATGTGTGAAAGTTGCAAGTCGAAATCTGCAATATCAAGAAGCCAGCAAGCTTGGCAGTGGTTAAGCTTCTGAGGAAGTTTAAAGTAAGTCAGGTTTTTATGGTCAGTGAAAACCTGAATGGGAGTAGAGGAGCCAAGAAGGTATTGCCTCCAGGCTTTGAGAAAATGGATGACCACAAGAAGTTTGTGATCATAGATATTATAATTCCACTCAGCAGCAGAAAACATCTGGGAGAGATAAGAACAGGGATGCCAGTCTCTGTTTGCATCAGTTTGAAGAAGGATGCCACCAGATGCATAGGTGGAGGCATCAGTGGCAATGGCAAATGGATGAGCAAGATCTGGCATCTGCAATACTGGTTAAGAGAGAAAGATTGCCTTGAGTAAATCGAAGGCTTTCTGAGCAGTGGGGGACCAAGACCATGCCATAGATTTCTTGGTGAGGTCAAGGAGAGAATGGGCAATAGTGGAGTAGTTGGGGATGAATCACCTGTAAAAGTTAGCAAAGCCAAGAAAAGAACAAACATCCTTGACTTTAGAAGAAGTGGGCCACTGGGAAATGCCAGTGAGTTTAATGGGGTCCATGGCAAGCTTGCCAGGACAAATGATCATCCCAAGATATTCAACTTGGGGAACAGTAAAGGTGCATTTCTCCAGTTTGAGGTGGAGATCAAGTTCCATCATCCATTAAAGGACACAGAATGTGCATTCCTGATGGATATCAGCATTAGGGAAAGAGATGAGAAGGTCATCCATATAAATGATGAGCCATCCTTCAGTAATCATATTCCAGAACAAATCATTCATAAATCACTGGAAAGTAGCAGGTGAGTTGTTTAAACCAAAGAACATCACCATGGGTTTGAAGAGCCCCTTATGTGTAATGAAGGCAGCTTTCCATTGATGTTCATCATGGATATGGACGTTGTTATAGCCCCAACAGATGTCAAACTTAGTGAAAAGCTGAGCATCGCAGAGCTTATCAATGAGGTCAGAAATGAGAGGGAGAGGATAAGCATTGCAAACAGTATATTCATTGAGATACCTATAATCTTGACAGGGGCAAAGTTTACCATCCTTTTTCTTGACAAAGAAAAAGGATGACACTTGAGGGGATTTGGACAAATGGATCTTTTCAGCCTGAAGGTTCTCTTCAAGGAATGCTTCTGTGGCCTGTCGCTTAGGGGAGGATAAGGGGTAAACCTTACCAATCTTTGGGATGAACATGTCCTTTAGATTGATCTCATAATTGTATGGGCAAGAGGGTGGAAGGTGATCAAGGGTTTTCAGAGTGTCAGAGAATACCAATGCAAACTGAGAGTATTCAGAGGGAAGGGTCATCTTGGGTTTGGCCTTTTCAGCCTCAATGGCTAGCTTGGTGGATGTGGTGAGTTGAGCAACAGTAATCTTGGGGAGATAGGAGGAGTAGCAATCTAAGATTCTGCTGGAGTGGTGGTTGTAGAGTGAATCATTGATGGATTGCTCTGGGGTGACATAGTCCAGATAGCAGACTAAGAGTTTATCATAAGGGACAATGATATCTTCAAGGAGTCCATCAAACTGTGGTTTATGGACAGAGTTGACTTGGTAGGTTATGTCATCAGAAGGGGGATCTGGAATGGTGAGTATGTGGCCATCCAGTCAATGGTAGAGTTTGTGGCCCAAAGCCATGGGTATCTGAGGATGATATTCTCCTTCCCACATGCAATGACATAGCAGGAGACCAGAAGAATGGATTGTTCAAAGCAAAGGAGGAGGTCACAAGTTTGGGTGATTTTGCCCTTCTTGTTCTCTGAGTGGTTGACATTCTGAATGACAATTGATTCATCAAGTTTCTTTGTGGGGAACTGGTTCTTTTTGATGAAGTCCCAGTCGATACAGTTGATTTGTGCTCTGCTATTGATGAGAGCACAAGTGGCTACAACTTTCTTGGCATGAGAGGGAGATGAAACTTGGATTGCAATCTTCATTGACTTTTTTGAAGCAGATACAAGTACAGGTGCACAAGAGAATGAGGGAGTACCTTGCATAGGGAAGGTACTCTGTTTTAAAAACCCTGCTTTTCCATCTTCTTCTTCCATTCTTTCTTCACTTCTATTCTTGCTACCCCATCGTCTAATTCATCATTGCTAATCTCCTCAATCTTTGTTGTTGGTTCTTCAGCAGAGACCATCTTGATGCAAGGGGTTTCCTTGGTGGTGGCAGGGGAGGGAGAAAAAGCAGGGAAATTTGGGCAGGCCATGTTTATATGTCTGGGTTTCTGGCATCTGAAACAAAGTTGATTCTTGATGCAGAAGGCTCTTCCTGCTTCAGTGAGGCAGCCCTTTTTTACAGCATCAATGTCCATAGCATTTGGATCTTTCTCCAGCTTAGATGTAGTAGAGGGGGATGTGGGAGTCCATGCAAATGTGCAAGGATTCTTTCACCATTGTTTTATAGAACAGGCATGCTCCATAGTTCCTTGGAAGTGAGCAGCTTTAGTATACCACTCAGCAATGGTAGAAGGGATCGTATCCAGGTTATGGATGTGACAGAAGAGGTAGAATGCAAGTCCTGTTTCAAAATAACCAATGAGGACATTATCATCAGTAATTTTAGCTATGATGACTTGGTTCTGGAACTTAGCAGTGTATTTAGTGAGGGAAGGCATCCATTTGCCTTTCTTTCCCTGCTTCATCTGTGTGTTTGCCAACCAATGAATGGCAGCATTAACTGTGTCCTATTGTTGGAAAACCTTCAGAAATGCAGAAGTGAAATGGGAAAACTTTCCCATGGTGACAGTTGTTCTGGAGATACATTTCTTCTGGTATATTGCAGCTCATGACAGTGCTGGCCCTTTGGTCATAAACAAAAGGGCAAATGCAATCTTCTTCTTGTCAGAGTTGTAAACCATGCTGTTAATAAAGAGGTAGAACTGGACTATGTCCAGCCAGTTCTCAGCCTTGGATCTGTCACCATTGAAGTGCTCTGGGGCACTGAGACAAAGTTCTGTAGGCTTGGTGGTGGAGGTGGAGGAGCCAGACATGGCAATGGATGGGGAGGGTTGGGGAAGAGTGAATGCTGGTCGACATTGGATGGGAGTGGGAGAGAGTGGTGTCTGAGCTCAGGGAATCTGCAAGAAAGAGGAGAGTTCATGAGCAAGGTCACAGTCTTCTCATATTTCTTCTTGAGAGGGGACGAGGATGTTCATAAGCATGTCTTCTGGTGTGGAAGGGGGATCTGGAGAAGAGGGGTTCTCAGGTTCCAAAGTGAACTCGAGAGGGTCTAAGGTAGAGGCACAAGGCTCATCCCAGAGAGAGTCAAACAGCAAGGGTTGTTTGGGTGGAATGGTGGAAGCAGACTATAGCAATGATAGCCACAAGTAGAAAATGCCACTTCTTTTGTTATGCTAGGCCTGGGTAGGGACAGGCATAGACCTTGCTGTGGGTGAAGAGGATAAAGCAAACCAAAGGTAAGCCTCAAAATGAGTGAAAGGTGACAAATGAAGTGTTGTGCCTTAGTGGTACCAGCTACACTCCCAGGGGTGTGCCAAGATCAGATGCTGATGATCCCCTGGATAAGTGCCAGGACACAAGCAATGGATTCCAGGTATGTAGATACAAGGAGCAGTGGGGATGCAAGGACTTGTGAGGTGATTGCAAGGTAGAAATAGCATAAGGAAGAGAGGACAGGAAGTATGCTACTTTATAGTACAGTTAATAGAGTTGAAGCGGAGATGGAATGAGTAATCATGCTGATAAATGATGAGTAAGGTATCCATGTGGAAATGGATGGAAAGAGATGGAAAGATTATGAGTCAGCTGATAAGAGATAGAAGGCCTGGGCAAAGGGCATAACAAGAGAGTGGTCTAGGCTAGGCTAGAGCATGAGAAGAGCAGAATCTATAGAGACAAGTGAATGAAAGAGCATCTAAGGTGCGAGAAGAACAGAAGCTAGGACAAGAGAAAGAAGGAAAAAGGAGAAAGAAAATAGGAAATGTAACAGGTCAGAAACTACTGGAGGTCTGGGATAGACCATAGGGCTTTTCCCAATGAGAGGTATGACATCAAGTCATGAAGCAGAAGGGGGTCTAAGAGGATTGTAATATTGTATTATGGTCAATATTTAAACTGAAGTACAAGATACAGAGCTTCAGTACTTATACCTCAGAGAGGCAGATTATCTAAGGAGGGAACAGAGATATGAAAGGAGTTGTGTTCTAAGTGAAGCAGGTGCCAATGCATCCTGGATATGAATGGAGATATCAGAGGAGACAATATCAAATATTGTCAAACTGAAACTAAATAATGCCAGGGAAAAGCAAGGCAGAAAGAAACAGGAACAGGAAGTGAGATTGGAGGAACTACAGAGTTGTATTGGAATGGTACAGAGTTAGTATAGATAAAGTTGTAATCAATCATTAGATAGGAAAAGACAGAGATAAAGGGAACTAGGAAATATGCAGCTTAAAGCATGCAAGCAACTGGAGTTGCACCAGAGACATAGTGAAGTTGACCTGTTAGCATAGGATGTAACAATAGGCATGAGATATACTCTAATTAATTAAGGGTATTTATTAGAATAATTTTGTTACTAATATAAAAATATGTGAAATTGATATATTTTAAGATGTTCTTACATAATCTATTGGTTATGTGATGTGCACAAAGACTTCAATGGTGCAAACAAACTAAAATATCACTTTATTTCTACTATCACTAGTATAAAATCCCATTTTACTAAGCAAATTACTTGTATTACTTTTTTTTCTGGAATTGAATCAATTTACTTATCAGATTTCTGTCATATTTCAGGACTGACCCAGTCCAACTCCATTTCCTTCCAGTACCTCTCTAACACATCTCTAACCCTTTACCTTAGTTCTCTTATTCTTTCTATGTTTCAGTACAGTGACTTTAAGAAGTGTTTCAATACACTGAGCAACAAAACCATTTCAATGTTGATACTATTTTGAATGTTGTGCAAATAACTAGTTCACCTTTGATGCTAGATTCATAGATCTACAGTGACTCAAAAAATTGACCCAATATTTAGCACTTTTTCAATGTTTATAGAATAACTCCACAACAAAAACAAATAAAGCTAAAGTGTAAGTTAATGACTAATAGTCGTTACTTAGGGCTACATGAAAATACCAGAATTATACAATTCAGATCGAAATTGATTGAGATATGGATAATTTAAAACAGGGACTTATTGGGTTAATTATTTTGCTATGCAACAGAAATGCATAAACAGCCTAATGGCAATGCACACAGCCTATTAGGCAGTGTTTAATAGCCACAGAGCAGTGCATCCAGTGCTGTATAATCACATCCAATGCCCCCACAACTCTATAATTCACTATATATTCCATTTTTTCTGCTTAAAGGGAAAATATTCTTTTTTTGGCTTCTCATGGCTATTCCATTTACTCTATTGTCTAGCAAACTGGTCTTGGCAAGTCTACTGTCATCAGAACTCTTCATGATATTCTTTCCAATTGCCAAGTGCCCTCTTCTGGTTATTTCTTTAAGCTTTTCTCTATAGACCAATATTTTATTTGCTTACAAATCAGAACTGGCAGGGCTGCCAATGCTGTCCAGGCTACCAACAATATCAACACCATTATTTCCCATCCAGTCACTGTTGCATTCTCAGCTTCAAGATAAGATCTTCTAACTCTAACCTTGAATAGATACCTGTCATATCCTGTAATTTCAATCTAATTCTGACCCAATTCTGACCCAGCTTATGCCTGGTCCTTGCACCCAGTAAGCCAATCTAGCCCTCTGACTCCCCTTCATGCAACTCTGGCCCTCTGTTATTATTCCATCTCATTCCAGCTATGCTTGTATATCTTTTGCCTTGCCAGCAGTATAAGCTTCTTTAACACTTCATTCCTGTTTCACTTTAATTCTGACCTTAGTTCTATCTCTGTTCTTAGTATGTACTACCTTAGTCTTCACTTTGTCTTCTCCAGGACACTCTGCTATTACTCCATACCTGTTACAGTTTTAATATTGGATGGTGTACAGATGAGAGATAACTCTAATCAAGGGCTCAATGATGTTGATAGTGATGAGATAGAAGCAAGTAAATGAGTTGTATAGAGACACTTGCACTAGATAATATAAATGCTCAAGACTGGGGTTTGAATTATGCTAAAGCTATAGTATTTATATAGTACAGAAAGATGCATGAATCAGGACCCTGATGGGAATTCTCCCACAGACCCTGAGGCACCATCAAATGGAAAAGAAGTTACCATGAGAATAGAATAGCCAATGGCTGAAAGAGAGTGGTGCTTCTAAAATAGAAGAACATGGAGATAAAAACCAGGCTAAAGACATGAGGCTAACCATATGCCCTGGGTCTAGACCTGTCATGTGACCCATCACATGCCTAGATAAGATAAAAGATTAGATAACCATGTGATAAAGATAAGATAAGGTCATGTGATGAAAAATTAAAAAAGCAAACTATAACACTACCCTCTTTTTAGATCTTGAATTCCAGACAAGACATGCTTAATGGTATAGCTTCAGTAATGTTTTCATAAGGTTTGAATAATGAATAGAAAGAAGATAGATCCATGGTAAAGAGTCAACAAGGTGCAGAGGGATAAAGCTTGTGGAATTCTTCAATTAGTTGAGGTAAATTAGCTAGATTGTCTTTTGTTTGCCATGTGCAATCATTTTTGCTATAACCTGTCCAGTTGTCACATCCCATGCCAATGGGTCAACTCTGCTATGTCTCTGATGCAACTCCAGTTGCTTTTATGCTTTAAGCTGCATGTTTCCTAGTTCTCTTTACCTCTGTCTTTTCCTACCTAATGATTGATTACAACTTTACCTATGCTAACTCTGTACCATTCTGATATAACTCTGTTGTTCCTCCAACCTCACTTTCTGTTCCTGTTCCTTTGTGCTGTGCTTCTCCCTGTCATCACTTAGTTTCAGTTTAACATTATTTGACATTGTCTCCTCTGACATCTTCATTCGTATCCAGGATGCATTGGCATCTGCTTTGCCTATGAGACAACTTCTTTCATATCTCTGTTTCCTCCTTAAATAATCTGCCTTCCTGAGGTATAAGTACTGTAGTTCTGTATCTTGTACTTTAGTTTGAATATCAACCATAATACAATGTTACAATCCCCTTTAGATCCCTCCTGCCTCACAACTTGATGTCATACCCTATCCTAAGTCCCTCAACTTACTCCATGACTTGACATTATGCCTCTTGTTGGGAAAAAGCCCTACAGCCAATCCCAGACCTTCAATAGTTTCCAACACCTTTATAAATTGGGGCACTCAGTACTAGCATAAGGGCACATTACATAAGGTGAAGCCAAGCTCCATCCACTCCAGAGTTATCTGGAGTATCCCTGGAGTACATTGAAACATTTATAATACCAGTATATCAGATATTCTAATTTTCCCTTGCAAACATGAGAGTCAATAATATAATCAACCTCATATTTTTCATGACCTTCTTCTGTAATAATTATTGGATCTGGAGTGAGAACATCTTGCCCTTGAAGTAATAGAAGGAAAGGTTTAATGCATGAAATGTTAACAGTAGGGTAAATATACATTGTTTTTGGTAATTTGAGACAAACAGCATGAGGAATGACTTTTGTGATCTCAAAAGGTTCTATTTACTTCTTGGACAACTTCTTGGAAGAATATGGAAGTGTAAGATTCTTTGTGAATAGTAGAATTAGCTGGCCTTTCTTGTACTATGGCATTGCTTTTATATTCTGTTTTTTCATTCATTGTCTTGTATCTTCTAATGCTTTTTTCACTTTCTTGAAGGATTTTGATGTATCTTGTAGAAAATGTGATGAGGGAGTGGAGTGAGGAGGTGCTTCAAAACCCAGATGAGAATGATATGTTTTGGTGATTTCAAAAGATGTTGTCTGAGTTGAAGTAGAATAAGAGTTATTATAATGATATTCAGCTATTTTGAGTCATTCTGCCCATTAATCTTGCTGTTTAGCAATAAAACTTCTTAAATATTGTTTTAATTCCCTATTAATTCTCTCTGTTTGTCTTTCCATTCTTGGGTAATTGTTATAAAGTTGCAATGTACTCCAGGAGTACTTCAGATAACTCTGGAGTGGATGGGGCTTGGCTTCACCTTATGTGGTGTACCCTTATGCTAGTACCAGGTGCCCTGATTTATGAAGGGGTTGGAAATTATTGGAGGTCTGGGATAGGCCATAGGGCTTTTCCCAACAAGAGATACAATGTCAGGTCATGGAGTAAGTTAAGAGACTTAGGGTAGGGTATGACATCAAGTCATGAGGCAGGAGGGGTCTGAGGGGATCATAACATTGTGTTATGGTTGATATTCAAACTAAAGTACAAGATACAGAGCTATAGTACTTATACCTCAGGGAGGCAGATTATTTAAGGAGGGAATAGAGATATGAAAGGAGTTATCTCATAAGTGAAGCAGGTGCCAATGCATCCTGGATATGAATGGAGATGTCAGAGGAGACAATATTGAATAATGTCAAACTGAAACTAAATGATGACAGGGAGAAGTATGGCACAAAGAAACAGGAACAGGAAGTGAAGTCAGAGGAACTATGGAGTTGTATTGGAATAGTACAGAGTTAGCATAGGTAAAGTTGAAACCAATCATTAGGTGAAAAAGATGGAGGTAAAGGGAACTAGGAAATACATAGCTTAAAGCATGAAAGCAACTGGAGTTGCACCAGAGACATAGCAGAGTTAACCTGTTGGCACAGGATATGACAGTATTCCTCTTTTAAGGCCTGAACCCCTGAATGCTGTGAAGCATGTGCTCTTGATGAATAAGTGAGCAGAGCAGGCATTGGGTTTTAGCTGGCCAGAAATCCATAAAAGCAAATACCACCCCAGAGACTTCCACACTAGTTCCTCTTATCATATCTTCATTCACCAACATTCACACCTGGTCTGATGAGCACCTGGAGAAGCATGTCAAAGATGAAGAGGAGCTTGGCAATGTGAAGTATGCCAAGTGGAAGCAGTGGGGAAAAGTGAGGAGAGAGGAGAAGGCTTGAAAGAAAGCAGAGGAAGCTTGGAAAGCAGTGGTGGCAGTCCAGAAATGGGTAAGTACTGGAAATGTGGTCAGGGCCTAGTACTCAAACCTGGCTTAGGTGGAGGAACTTTGCCAAGCCCAGGTGGAGTTGAGTAGTGACAATGGCAAGAGGAGAGTGGAAGAGGAACCAGAGTACCAGAGGTGCAATGACCAGGGACTGGAGTGCCAGGTGGGCCCAGGCAAGTTGACATCATGCCTTGCCTGTATAGAGGCAAAGGTAAGGTGTGACTGCCCCAGCCAGGAGAAGCCAGAGAGGAAGCAGAGATGGAAGGTGGGAGAGGAAGGGGTGCCCAATAGCAGAGTAGACTCAGAGGAGATAAAGGAGGGTCTTTGGCAGGTGGCTGAGGGCTATCACCTAATGAAGGCATTAATAAGGGAGGTGGACAGGAAGGTATGATGGGAGGCAAAATGCAAGAACCAGCTGCTGGGGTGGCTGATTGATGCATTGGAAAAGGCATGGGTGGAGAAGACTGGAGAAGCTGGGAGTTTGGAGAGTGAGGATGGGGAGGTGGATGAGGTGGCAGCAGAGCTGTCAGAACTTTGTATAAAGGTTGGCAAAATTTCCATGATAGATAAGGAGATTGAAAAGGCAATCTTAGAGTAGGTAGAGGATCTTGTGACTAGATTACTAGATCCACTACTCAGTTGATTAATCATAAGATGGCCTGGGTTTGTCCAGGTAATGGAGATAAAACTCCTCAATGATCTCAGAAGTGTGATCTAATTCAGTGGCAAGGAGCCATGAGGTCTCCTCATCAGTATCCTCATAATCTAACCACTTAATCAAATACAGTAATTTGCAGTTCCTTTACCTATGATCTATTTTTGAGTCTAGAATTTCAGAGATCTCAAACTCTGGTTCACCATTGATCTTAACTGATGGTGGAGGTGGTTGCACATGATCTGGGATCACATTGGGAATAGAGGGTTCAAGTTGAGAAACATGAAAGACTGGGTGAACAGACTTCATGTTCTCCAGGAGATGGAGTGTGAAGAACAGTAAACCTGCCTGAGTGATAATGGAATAAGGATCTAAGTTTTTTTGGTGAGTTTCTTGGATGGCCATGTAGTCCTGAAGTACTTAGCCTTGATGAATACCTGGTCACCTACTTTAAAGTCCAGTGCCAGAGATCATCAGGCATCTGTGGGTCCTTGGTATCTGACTTGGGCAGCAGCTATTTCTTCATGAAGGAAGGCATGGAGAAAGTTGAGGTCAATGGCATATTCTTGAGCTTGGATAGAGGTGAGATTGCATTCTGGGTACATGGAGATGTTCAGATGGTAGCTCTTGTTAGCAAAGAAAGAGAAAACACCTGTGGTAGCATTAGGGGCATTGTTATAAGCAAACTCTGCAAGGGGCAGGAGTTTGGACTAGTTGTTCTGCTAATAGTTGCAATAAATGTGTAGATACTGCTCCGGGGTTTGGTTCATTTGCTCAGTTTGACCATCACCCTCCAGATGATATCTGGAGGTGAAGTGGAGATGGATTTTGAGGGCTTGACCCAGGGAACAGAAGAAATGGGAAACAAACTTGGAACCTTAATTGGAGGTGATGTGGGAGGGAACTCTGTGTTTGGAGAAAACATGGAGTAAGAAGAGTTTAGCAAGCTCTGGGGAGGTCACCTTGTTGTCTGTAGGGATGAAGATGCACTGCTTTGATAGATAATCTACAACAATGAGAATGGCAGAGTAACCAGAGGAAGCTGGAAGCTGTTTGATAAAATCCATAGAGATGGAATTCCATGGCTTTTCTGAAATGGGGAGCTGCTTGAGGAAACTGTAGGGTTTGTGACAGGGTACCTTGGCACAGGTGCAAGCTATACATGAAAAAACATACTCTTTGATGAATGCTTGAATGCCAGGCCAGGTATACTTTTGGTGAATGAGCTCCAGTGTCTGATTCTGACCAAAGTGTCCAGATAAGAGGTGGTTATGCTTGTAGTGGAGGACCCAGAGATGGAGGTTGGAAGTGCCAGGGACATAAATGTGGTTGTCCAGACACAAGAAATCTTCTGGGTCTCTAGACCAATGAGAGTTGGATGAAAGGGTACCAGAAAAGTGGGTAGTGGCAGTGGAATCAGAAGGGAGTGCTGAGAGGATGTCATGATAAAGGGTTTCAATGTCAAAGAGGGATGCAGACCAGAATACCAGAGACACTAGGGAGAAAGCCTGGAGGGATGCAGCAAGTTGCTCCTGCATAAACACAGGCTAGAAGTTATGCAGATTAACAAGGGCATAGTCACTATTCCCCTCTCTGGGATAGATGTTCCATTGGTGAGTTAAAGCATCAGATTTAGCACCTAAATAACCAGGGTAAAACAGATGATCAGATTAAACTGGGAGAGAAACTCTGACCACTGGGCTTGCTGGCAGGTCAGAAGCTTAGATGTAGTGAAATATTCCAGGTTCTTGTGATCAGTGACAACATCCACCAGAGAACCAGAACCTTTGAGATAATGATGCCAGGTCTTGAATGCAGTGAAAATAGCAAGGAGCTTCTTATCATGGGTGTCATAGTTGAGTTCTGGCACAGTGAGTGTATGTGAATAGAAAGCAACAGGGCAGACCTTGTCATCTGGGCACCAGAGGGAGAGGATTCTGGCAATTGTGTAGTCAGAGATGTCAGTCTCAACAAGAAGAGGAGCATTGGGGACCCAATGGGTCAGAATAGGAGCAGAAGTAAAAGCATCCTTGAGGCACTGGAAAGCAGCATGACAAGAAGCATCAAAATTCCAATAAGCAAACTTGCAGGTGAGGTAAGTCAGGAGAATGATGATGTCAGAGTAGCTTCAGATGAAGTGGCAATAGAAATTAGCAAAACTGAGGAAGGACTGGATATCCCAAATCTTGCAAGGCTCAGGCCAATCCAGGATGGATTGAACCTTTTCAGGGGACATCATAAGCCTGGAAGGAGAGAGCAGGTATCTAAGATACTCAGTGGAATTGGTATAGAATTCGCATTTCTCAGGTTTGGCAAAGAGGCTGTGTTTCCAGAGGTGGCAGAGGACTTCTCAGACATGCTCAATATGAGATGTCTAGGCAGTAAAGAAAATTAGGATATCATCCAAATAAACAATCACTAAAACATCAAAAAGATTGGCAAAGACAGAATTAATAAACTGCTGGAAAGCTGCAGGGGCATTGGTAAGCCCAAATGGCATGACAAGCCACTCATAGGAGCCATAGTGTGTACAGAAGGAGGTTTTCCACTCATTGCCCTCAGCAATGCAAACTAAATGGTAAGCATGCCTAAAGTTGAGTTTGGTGTAGATAGTTGTATAACTCAGAGTGTCAAGGAGATTGGAGATGTGCAGAAGAGGATAGCAGTCTTTCTTTGTGATCTTGTTAAGTCCTTGGAAATCTACACACAACCAGAGGGATCTGTCCTTTTTCTGAATGAAGAGGACAGGAGTAGCATAAGTGAATGTGGAGGGTTGGATGAAACTGGTAGCAAGATGTTTGTCTAGGAAAGTCCTGAGTGCTTCAAGCTCAGAGGGTGATAGAGAATAGGTGGTACTAACAGGTGGTGAGGTGCCCTCTTCTAGATTGATCTTCAGGTCAAACTTGTGGTAAGGGGCAAGAGTAGATGCCTTGCTTTTGCTAAACACATCAGCAAAGTTGTGGTATTCCTGAGGAATGCCAGAAAGGTTGCCTGGAGGAGAGGCAATGAAAGTGGAATGGAGATGACTCTCTGGGGGTTTGTTATATCCCAGACCTCCAACCTGAATTCCAACCCCACTCTGACCTGGCTTACAATTGGTTTTTACACCTAGTAAGCCACTCCAGCCCTCTGACTCCCCTCCAGGCAACTCCAGCCCTCCGTCATCATTCCAGTCTTCCCCAGCTATGCATGTACACTCCTGCCCCTTAGCATTATACACTCCCCCGGACTTCTGCTCCCACTCTGCCCATTTCACTTCCAGTCTATCTCTGCTCCAGTTAAGTATTATCCTAGTTTTCCTTTGTCTGAACCATCCCGATATAACTCCATTATCATTCCCAGTCCATTACCATTACCATCATTGTTACTATTCCTGTTCCATTCCTGTTTCTTGCTCTCCTCTGTTTCATCCTGTCACCCTTTAGTTTCAGTCTGACATGATTGAACATGGTCCTCCTGACATCTCCATTTGTTCCCTGGATATCTAGACATCTGCTTTGCTTCTGAGTTTGCACCTGTCTCATTTTGTTACACTTCTAGATAGTTCTGCCTCTCTGAGGTATAAGTACTGTAGTTCTGTATCTTGTACCTCAGTATGAATATTGACAAAAACACCAGAACCCTCTTGTCATTATCCTCACACTGCATGAGCCCTTGAGCTCACTCTGACCCTCCAGATTACTCCAGAATACCTCCAAGGCTATACAATATCCTCAAAGGAGTTATAAAACCTCACCCCCATGACTAGGCTTGACTCTCCTTGTCCTGCCTGTCCCTCCTGTTGAGCATAGAGACAGCCTTATCACCCACTCCGACATCTATGTAAATCAGGACAATGGAGAAGTGCAAGGGTGCACCCCATAAGGTGAAGCCAAGTCCTGTTCAACCATTGAAACCCTTTCTAGATTTCCCTGGAATTCTCTGGAGTACCCGGAGTTCTGATCTACCTCCAGCATCAAGGGTTTCATTTAAAAAAGAGGAACTGGTTAAAAGTATACTTGTCTTGGTATAGGTTTTAACAGTCTCTTTAAGAAGAATGGAAAGTTTTAACATAATTCCATGAAACAGGTTTTCCATAAGGGAACAGAGAGTGCCAATGGCACAGGGTTATAGAAAGGTGGCACATAAAACAATGTAGTGCCATATAGAGGAAATCCAAGCAGGGACCCATATCAAACAGAAACAAAACTCAAACAACTGCAAGTAGGAAAGGAAAGGGTAATTGCAGCACAGTCATAACAGAAGTGTGAGCCTTTTAGAAAGGTGGAAAGGAACAGAGATGCTCAGAGAGGGCAAGAGACTTTTGGCATGTGAGACAAAATGCAGGGAGCATGTTGGAGTGCAGAGGAAGAGGGATGGTGTTGCAGTGTCAGTCTCAGATGACCAGTCCTAACCCTAATCAGGACTGCCTTGATGAGGTACATCAGTTTCATTGTTGGATTCAGATTGAATAGAGAGGAACAGTGTATGGACTCAAGCTAGCAAGGCCTGAGGAGCCATTACCACAAGTCAAGGAGGAAGAGGACTGTATTAAAGGTGGTACAGTTTTGGTATAGGGATAACAAGTGATTAAGGCTGGAGGGCCTTGTTACAGTTGTGTTTTTGGATGAAGTATGATGAGTGAAACAAACCCAATCAAGGGTAAGGCAAAGAGTAATGGAATAAGGAGCCACTAGTAAGGCCACCTGCAGTAAAGATACAAGTGCTCAAGACTAGGGCTTGAGACATGCTAAGGCTACAGTATTTATATGGTACAGAATGGCGCATGGACCAAGACCCTGATGGGAGAATTCCCACAGACCCTGAGGCACCATCAAATGGAAGAGAAGTCACTGTGAGAATAGCCAATCGGCTGAAGAGAAATGGTGCTTCTGAAATGGAAGAAGATGGAAATGAAAAGTGGTTGGAAGACATGAGGCTAACCCTATGCCCTGGGTCTAGACCTGTCATGTGACCCATCACATGACCTGATAAGATAAAAGATTAGATAATCACATGGAAAGATAAGATAAGATCATGTGATCAAAAATTGAAAAAGCAAACTATAATAGGCCTTAATCAAGGAACTACCTACTATATATACTATAGCCAATGGCACATGGACCATCTAGTCTCTCCAGGACATTACCATAAATAGAAGTAGGGCATAGGGCAAGGGTAAAGGGTATAACCAATGGGCCATGCAGATAAGGGGTGTAGAATGAAAAGGCTATGTAGAATGGAAGATAAAAGTATTGGGTAAGCAGAGATTAAACTATATCCTCAGCCATAAGGCTAAGGAGATCCCATCTGGATCTCTGCCACAGATCAGATCCATCAATCTAGATCAGATGTTATCTAGATCCAATCAGGAGATATCTTCATTTGAGATGCTAGATTCAACTCTATAAGCTGTGCCCAAACTCAAGGGGAAACTCTGAATAACAACTTAACCATATCCTAGGGTTTATCCTTGTTTGGCAATAAAGTCTCACGGTCATGTGCTTGTCATGTGACTCTTGTGCATTCAAATGTTATGTTCATAACAGATGATACTTGTTATGTTTT
>JBBPKN010000599.1:0-33761 GCA_038089275.1 Pulveroboletus cf. rosaemariae
ATCATTGTTACTATTCCTGTTCTGTTCCTGTTCCTTGCTTCCCCCTGTTTCATCCTGTCACCCTTCAGTTTCAGTCTGACATGATTGGACATTGTCTTCCCTGACATCTCCATTTGTTTCCTAGATATCTAGACATCTGCTTTGCTTCTGAGTTTGCACTTGTCTCACTTTGTTACACTTCTAGATAGTTCTGCCTCACTGAGGTATAAGTACTGTAGTTTTGTATCTTGTACCTCAGTATGAATATCAACAAAAACAACAGAAACACCCTCTTGTTATTGTCCTTACTCTGCTTGAGCCCTTGGGCTCACTCCAATCCTCTGGGTTACTCCAGAGTACCTCTGAGGCTATGTGATATCCTTGAAGGAGTCATAAGGCCTCACCCCCATGACTAGGCTTGACTCTCCTTGTCCTGCCTATCCCTCCTATTGAGCATAGAGATAGCCTTCTTACTCTCCTCTAACATCTATGTAAATTGGGACACTGGAAAAGTGCAAGGGTACACCACATAAGGTGAAGCTGAGTCCCATTCAACCATTGAAACCCTTCCTAGATTCCCCCAGAGCCCTCCAAAGCCTTCCAAAGTTCTGACCTTCCTTCAGTGTCAAGGGTTTCATTCAAAAAGGAACTGGTTAAAAGTATACTCATCTTGGTATAGGTTTTAACAGTTTCCTTTTAGTGGGATGAAAGTTTTAACAGATGAGGCCACTATACATCTGTGTTATAAAGTTGTGACATACTCTGGGGAAACTCTGGATAACTCTGGAGTGGATGGGGCTTGGCTTCACCTTATGTGATGCACCCTTATGCTAGTACCAGGTACCCCAATTTATGGAGGAGTTAGAAACTATTAGAGGTCCAGGATAGACTGTAGGGCTCTTTCCAACAAGAGGTATGACATCAAGTTGTGGAGTAAGTTATGAGACTTAGTGTAGGGTATAACATCAAGTCATGAAGCAGGAGGGGGTCAAAAGGGATTGTAACATTATGTTATGGTCAATATTCAAACTAAGGTACAAGATACAGAGCTCCCATACTTATATTTTGGAGAAGTGGATTATCTAAGGAAGGAACAGGGATATGAAAGAAGTTGTCTCAGAAGCAAAGCAGGTGCCAATGCATCCTGGATATGAATGGAGATGTCAGGGGAGACAATGTTGAATAATATCAGACCGAAACTAAATGATGGCAGAAAAAGGTAAGGCAGAAAGAAATAGGAACAGGAAGTGAGATCAGAGGAACTATGGAGTTGTATTGGAATGATATGAAGTTAGCATAGGTAAAGTTGTAATCACATTAGGTAGGAAAGGATGGAGGTAACAGGAACTAGGAAATATGCAGCTTAAAGCATAAAAGTAACCAGAGTTACACCAGAAACATAGTGGAGTTGATCTGTTGGCATGGGATGTGACAGTATTCCCCTCTTAAGGTCTGAATTCCTGAAGGCTGTTAAGCATGTGCTCTCAATTAATAAGTAAGTGGAGTGGGCATTAGAGTTTAGCTGGCCAAAAACCCATAAAAATGAATATTACCCCAGAGATTTTCACACAAGTCCCTCTCATTATGTCTTCATTTGCTGACATTCACACCTGGTCTGATAAGTGCCTTGAGGAGCACATTAAAAACAAAGAGAAGCTTGGTAACACAAAGTATGCTGAGCAAAAGCAGTGAAGAAAAGTAAGAAGAGAAAAGGAGACTCAGAAGAAAGTGGAGAAGGTGCAGAAGGCAGTGGAGGCAGTCTGGAAATGGGTGAGTACTGGAAATGCAGTCAGGGCCTATCATTCAAACCTGGTTTAGATGGAGGAGCTTTGCCAAGCCTAGGTGGGGTCAAGTAGCAGCAATGGCAAGAGGAGAGCAGAAGAGGGACCAGAGTGCCAGAGGTATGATAACCAGGGGCTGGAGTGCAAGGTGGGCCCAGGCAAGTCAACATCATGCCTTGTGTGTATAGAGGCAAAGGTAAGGTGTGACCACCCTGGCCAGAAGAAGCCAGAGAGGAAGCAGAGATGGAAGGCAGGAGAGGAAAGGGATATTCAGGAGCAGGGCAAACTCTGAGGAGGCAGTGGAGGGCCTTTGGCAGATGGCCAAGGGCTGTTGCCTAATGGAGGTATTGATAAGGGAGGTGGATGGGAAGGTATGGCAGGAGGCAAAGCACAAGAACCAGCTGCTGGGGTAACTGGTTGATGCATTGGGAAAGGCATGGGTAAAGAAAACCAGAGAAGATAGAAGTTTGGGAAGCAAGGATGGGGAGGTTGACAAGGTGGCAGCAGAGCTGTCAGAACTTTGTGCAGAAGTTGGCAGAATTTCTGTGGTAGACAAGAAGGTCAAAAAGGCATTCTTTGAGTAGATAGAGAAACATGTAACTAGGTCACTAGATCCACTACTCAGTTGGTTAATCATAAGATGGCCTGGGTTTGTCCAGATAACAGAGATGAAACTTCTCCACAATCTCCAAAGTGTGACCTAATTCAGTGGCAAGGAGCCACAAGATTTTCTCATCAGTATCCTCACAATCTAACCACTTAATCAAATATAGTAATTTGCAGTTCCTTTGCCTATGATCTATCTTTGAGTCTAGAATTTCGGAGATCTCAAACTCTGGTTCACCATTGATCTTGACTGGTGGTGGAGGTGGTTGCATGCAATCAGGGATCACATTGGAGACAGAGGGTTCAAGTTGGGAAACATAAAAGATCAGATAAATGGACTTCATGTTCTCTGGGAGATGGAGTGTGAAGGACAGCAAGCCTGCCTGAGTGATAATGGGATAAGGATCTAAGTTCTTTTTGGCAAGTTTTTTGGATGGCCATGTAGTTCTGAAGTACTTAGCCTTGATAAATATCTGGTCATCTACTTTAAAGTCCAGTGCTGGAAATTGTCAGACATCTATGGATCCTTGATATCTAACTTGGGCAGTAGCTATTTCTTCATGAAGGAAGGTGTGGAGAGAGTTGAGGTCAATGGCATATTCTTGAGCTCAGGTAGAGGTAAGGTTGCATTCCAGATAAACAGAGATGTTCAGATGGTAGCCCTTGTTAGCAAAGAAAGGGGAAACACCTGTGATAACATTAGAGGCATTGTTATAAGCAAACTTCATAAGGGGCAGGAGTTCAGACCAGTTGTCCTGCTAATAGTTGCAATAAATGTGTAGATACTGCTCCAGGGTTTGGTTCATTTACTTGATTTGACTGTCACCCTCTGAATGATATCTGGAGGTGAAGTGGAGGCAGATGTTAGGGGCTTGACCCAGGAAATGGAATAAATGTGAAACAAACTCAGAACCTCAATCAGAGGTGATGTGGAAGGGAACTCTGTGTTTGGAGAAAACATGGAGTAAGAAGAGTTTAGCAAGCTCTGGGAAGGTTACCTTATTATCTGTAGAGATAAAGATACACTACTTTAATAGATGATCTACAATGATGAGGATGGCAGAGTAACCAGAGGAAGCTGGGAGTTGTTTGCTTATTGTTTCTTGCTGTATTTCTAGGTTCCTGCTCCCTTTCTGCTATTGGCTAGCTTACTGTATATTATTTAGGGCCAGCATCATTTACATGGTCTGTGTGCATACTGTAGCAATATAAAAGGAGGTTGGCTCAAGCCTGGGTTTTCCCAGTCTTGCACACTTGAATTCTCCAGATCTACAAGTTCCTTGGCTTTTATTCTCCTTACTACTTTTTGCCTAGTTCTGGTGCTTCTATGTTCAAAAGCACTACATAGGATCAGTTCAGCACACACCAAAAAGATGTTAGAATTTTAGGTTAATGGATCAGGAAGTTGTATTTCACTGCTTGAGGAAATCATAGGGTTTGTAATGGGGTACCTTGGTGTGGGTGCAAGCTGTACATGAAGAAACATACTCTTTGACAAACACTCAAATGCCAGGCCAGGTATATTCTCAGCAGATGAGCTCCAGTGTTCAATTCTGACTGAAGTATCCAGATAAGGGGTGGTCATGCTTATAGCAGAGAACCTGGAGGTGGAGGTTGGAGGTATTGGAGACATAAATATGGTTGTTCAGATGCAAGAAGCCTTCTGGATCTCTAGATCAATGAGAGTCAGGCAATAGGGTGCTGGACAAGTGGATAGAGGCAGTGGGATCAGAAGAGAGTGCCAAGAGAATGTCACAATGGAGGATTTCAAGATTGAAGAGGAATATAGACTGGAAGACCAGTAATGCTAGAAAGAAAGCCCTGAGGGACATAGTGAGTTGCTCCTGTGTAAACATAGGCCAGAAGTTATGTGGATTGACAAGAGCATAGTTGCTATTCCCCTCTCTAGGATAGATGTCCCAATGTCTAGTCAAAGCATCAGGTTTAGTACCTAAATAACCTGGGTGGAAGTGAATAATCAGATGAAACTGAGAGAGAAACTCTGACCACCAGGCTTGCTGGTGGGTCAGAAGTTTAGATGTAGCAAAGTATTCCAGATTCTTGTGATCAGTGACAACATCCACCAGAGAACTGGAATCTTCAAGATAATGACACTAGGTCTTGAACACAGTGAAAATGGCAAGAAGCTCCTTATTATGGGTGTTATAGTTAAGTTCTGGCATGGTGAAAGTACATGAATAGAAAGTGACAGGGCAGACCTCACTGTCTGGACACTGGAGTAAAAGGATCCCAGTAATCACATAGTCTGAAGCATCAGTCTCAACAATGAGGGGAGTATTAGGAATCCAATGGGTCAGAAAAGAAGCAGAAGTAAAAGCATTCTTGAGGTGCTGAAAAGCAGCATGACAAGAAGCATTCAAATCCCAATGAGCAGACTTGTGAGTAAGGTGAGTCAGGAGAATAATGATGTCAGAGTAGCCCCAGATAAAGCAGCAGTAGAAATTAGCAAAACTGAGGAAAGACTAAATATTGTGAACTCTGTGAGGCTTGGACCAATCCAGAATGGATTGAACCTTTTCAGGGGATATTGTGAGCCCTAAAGGGGAGAGCTGGTACCCAAGATACTCAGTGGAATCAGTATAAAATTCACATTTCTCAGATTTGGCAAAGAGGCTATGTTTTCAGAGGTGGTAGTGAACTTTACAGACATGCTCAGTATGAAATGTCCAGTTGATAGAGAAAATTAGAATATCATCCAAATAAACAATTACAGAAACATCAAGAAGATCAGTGAAGATAGAATTAATGAACTGCTGGAAAGCTGCAGGAACATTGGTAAGCCTGAATAGCATGACAAGCCACTCATATGAGCCATAGGACTTACAGAAGGAGGTTTTCCACTCATTGCCCTTAGCAATGCAAACTAAATAATAAGCATGCCTAAGGTTGAGCTTGGTATAGATGGTTGCACAGCACAGAGCATCAAGGAGATTAAAGATGCATGGAAGGGGGTAGTAGTCTTTCTTTGTGATCTTGTTGAGTTCTCAGAAATCTACACACAACTGGAGAGATCCATTCTTCTTCCAGATGAAGAGGTCAGGGGTAGCATAAGCAAATGCAGAGGGTTGAATAAAGCTAGTAGCAAAATGTTTATCTAGGAAAGTCCTGAATGCTTTAAGCTCAAAGGGTAACAGAGAATAGGTAGTGCTGATAGGTGGGAAGGTACCTTCTTCCAGATCAATCTTTAGGTCAAACTTGTGATGGGGAGCAAGAGTAGATACCTTGCTTTTACTAAACACATCAGCAAAGTCATAGTATTCCTGAGGGATGCCAGAAAGGTCAGCCAGAGAAGGGAAAATAGAAGCAGAACAGAGATAACTCCCCAGTAATTAGAGTTGTAGACTGAATGGGACTAAGCCATCAAGGCTACAGGCATGTGTGAATGCTGATGAGCTGAGTAGCTTGATCAACAGAGGTTTGGGGTCAGGGAAACACAGTGAATCAGGTTCAGAGTTAGCTTGGGTTGGAGAAATCAGAAGCTACAGAGGTGAGCTCAGAAGTGTTGACATGTTTGATTTAGATGATTAAAACAAGATACAACTTGACATCTAGTCAATCAATGAATTGTGGCAGGCAAGCCAGTTGTGTTCTAGAACAAGAGAACTAGATTCATCCAATGGAGTGATATAAAATGTCATCAGAGTGATATCACCAGTTTTAAAGCAAACAGAAAGATCAATGGCATTAGTAATTATAGAATTGGAAGTGCCATCAAAAAGTTAGAGCTGCAACAGAGAAATGAAATAAGTCAGAAGATTGTAGATACTGACTAACTTGGTGTCTATGAAGAAATCTAAGGAACCAGAGTCAATCAGGGCAGAAAATGGAGGAATTTTGTGTGAAACAAGGGTAACAAGAGGCATAAGCATAAGTGAAGCATTATCTAAAAAAATGAACATGTTAAGTCTAACCTCCAGTAAAGCATGGGAAGGATCAACATAATCTCCAGCCCATGTGGAGTCACAGAGGCTGTGAACTATTTTTTTGCCTCTGAGACAAAGATCTCCAGTTTGGTTTCTAAAGTGGAGATCTTGGCAGCATGAGCTTTGGCCACCTTGAAGGAAGACTTGAGGCAGTCCTTTGCTATATGCCCAGCAATACCACAGAGCAAACAGTGATTCTCCAGTCAATGCTTGCATTCTTTGGCAGTGAGCTTACTGTCCTTATCAAGCTTGGATAACAAGTCCTGCTTCTGGGAAACAGATGACTTGGAGAAGCTGGAGAAACTAGCTGGCTTGTTCCTTGATTCATTAGGGCCAGAGGTCAAAGTGGAGGATGTGGAGGGTTTGTCAGATGATTTGGATGGGTAAGATGACTTTCCTTGTTGGTTGATTTCAGATTTATACTTCCAGTAGTGAGCATCAATGGTCTGAGCAAGCTGGCACAGCTCAATGAGTGTCAGGAGCTTGCCAACATGGGAAAGGTCATCTTTGATGCAGTCTGGGAGACCATTATAGAAGTAGTGACAGAGGGCACCTTCTCCATAATTCCAGACTTGAAATGCAATTCTATTAAACTCAACTACATATTTGTTGATTTATTGACCATTCTTCATAGTCAACTGGTCTAGATGGTGCTCTGCATCTCTGACTGGGTCATGGGGTCTGAAGTTGGTCTGGAGTTCCTAAACAAACTCCTTATAACCATCCATCCACAAGAGACAGAGGTCAGAGTCTTCAGTAAGAAGGAGGTCAGGCTCAAACCATTCCAATGCCATGCCCTTAAGGTAGGACTGAGCATAAGTGACCTTGGCTCAGTTATTGGCAAAGGCTTTGGAATGATTCTGGAAGTTTAACTCACATTGCACCAGAAAAACAAGGAGCTTTTTGTTATAGTCCGCATTTTTTCAACTTCAATCATGTGACCTTATCTTATCTAACCATGTGGTTATCTAATCTTTTATCTTATCTAGGCATGTGATGGGTCACATGACAGGTCTAGACCCAGGGCATAGGGTTAGCCTCATGTCTTCAGCCTGGTTTTCATCTCTGTTGTTCTTTTATTTTAGAAGCCTCATTTCTCTTTAGCCATTGACTATTCTCACAAGTGCTGCTCTTCCATTTGATGGTGCCTCAGGGTCTGTGGGAATGTTCCCATCAGGGTCTTGGTCTGTGCACCATTCTGTACTATATAAATACTATAGCCTTAGCATATTTCAAGCCCCAGTCTTGAGCACTTGTAACATCTAGTATAGTGTTTGCTCATATACTCTTTTGTTTCACTCTCATCCATATCAACAATGACAAAAGCCCTAGACTAGGGTTATATTGTCTCTTTGCACAACATTCAAAAACCAACTGTAACACTTGCTCAAGACTGCTTTACTAGTCAAGGGCTCATATAGCAGAAGAACATTTCATGAAGAAAGTGTACCTTTGGGGACATGAAGAACAGTTGAAAGACTTCATATTTGAGGCAGTATTGGGTTTTGAAGACAACAAGTTGGGAAGGCTTTTGTTTCAAACAAGATTTGATAAGTTCAATGAACAAACTGAGAAAGATTTCATTGCTAAAAGAGGAAGAGACCACAAAGTAGCAGTTTCAGATTGTCTTTGTCTCTCAGGCCTTCTAGATCTTTGAAAACTGTATCCTGTCAACCCCAAACAGTAATTCAAAATGTCAAACTTCAACCCCTATGCCAGCTCATCCAATAAGCCAGAATCAACTGAACTAGAATTGACATTGTCAATTCCAGATCCAGTACCCCAACCTCAATACCAGCCAGCCCCATACCAGAGGCCCAGCTGCTCCCAGCCTATGACCTGTATCTTGAGTGGGACAACTATAAGTGGAGGCAGTGGCAATACAATGCAGAGCTTGATAGAAGAGTTTATCAAGATGGAAGGATCAAAGAAAATCACAGGTCCTGGTAAATGGGGAGGCCAGAAGAAGATCTGGAGAAAATGGTTCACTTCTTTATTAGTGTGGGTAGCTGAACAGAAGTGGAAGAACAATTGGGAAATCACAGCAGCCATGTTATCAAGATTGGAAGAAAAGGCAGAAGGATTTGTGCAAATCACCTATGAAAAATATATTGATAGAGAAGGAGAGGTGGTAATGCAAGCAGATGGAAGCAGGGGGCCATGGGGAGTAAATGCATGGCCAGATTTTGGGGGAATAGCCATTGAGCTCAAA
Source organism: Pulveroboletus cf. rosaemariae (assembly GCA_038089275.1). Classification (NCBI taxonomy): domain Eukaryota; kingdom Fungi; phylum Basidiomycota; class Agaricomycetes; order Boletales; family Boletaceae; genus Pulveroboletus; species Pulveroboletus cf. rosaemariae. The sequence goes on from JBBPKN010000599.1 coordinate 8,523, forward strand.
AATTATTTTCATATTGATGAGCTAACACACAAAGCCCTCAAAAAGCTAGAAGCACTTCAGCATATTTCATCCATAGATGAATACTTGCAAGAATTCGAGGTGCTGAGGAAGGACTCAGGAGTCAGTGATGACCATGCTCTCAAGCTTATGAGAGAACAAGTTCAATATCAGGTGTATCAACAAGCTTGCATGCAAGGAATAAAAGAGGATTACATTTTATTCCAGGAACAATGCAGAATGATTGGACATTCATTTGAGCGAATGGCCATAGAGTGAGCAGCACCCCAATTCACTCCTTGTTTCCCTCCCCCTCATTACCCCCCTACCAATTTGTATCAACCTTGTTACTCTCCTTCTAGACCCAACCAACCTTGATTTACCTTAACCAGCATGCAACCCAGAAGAGGAGCTCCTATGGAGATAGACAGGCAGGCACAGCAGCAGGTGCAGACCTGCTATAAGTGCAGTAAACCAGGTCATTTGGCAAGGGACTGTAAGGGAGTGTTTAACCCTGTAGCACCACAACTGTCCAACAATTTCGGGAAAGGCCTGCAGAGGGCTAATCCATAAGCACAATAAATGCAAGGGACCTCTCAAGGTCAATATGTACAACCAGTTCATTTCTCTGATTTCACCCTGCCTAATGAAAACAGATGGCAAACTGTGGAACTGGTATCTTTTGGACTGGTATACAATATGGCAGATACAGCAAGATTCCAGGAGATTCTGGCAGCATCTTGGGGTTCGATGGAGGAAGCCAGAGCTTATTTCCAGGATGTGTTTGAGTTGGAAAGAAAATAAAAGGAGGCTTTGGGAAAAGCCTAAGGGAGTCAGTTCAGCTAGAGATGAAACTCCCAGTATGTAATCAATCTTCTTTTCTATCATTATTTTGTTCTAGTACTATGAAATGGAAGCAAGTTTCTTCCTCTGTAATGGCATCTCAAATGAGTGTGGCCCTGGAAATAGGGTGCTTAATTCCATTTGAAGAAATTGACAGACATTTGTTTGCTATAGGAAGTAAAGAACAACAAGATCTAGCAAAGTTATTTAATTGAAAAGAAAGAGATGAATTAGGTGTAAGTGTCAAGATAGATGGAGAAGTCAGGGGATGTAATGGGCTCAAGATGGAATCTTGTGGCCTTACCTTTGCCATTGTGGATTCAGAGGCATTGGTAATATTCATTGATCAAAAATATGTTTGGAAACACAAACTTTGTGAAAAAGACTTACTGAAAGCACTAACTGTTTACAATGCAGATGGAACACAGGGAAACATTGGGAAAATCACACATTATGTGATCATATATATTGCTCTAAAAGGAAAGGATGGTAGATGGCATTGAGAACAAATTAATGCATATGTTTTTTCTTTGGGAACATTGGATTTATTAATAGGCTATGATTGGTTCAAACAATATAATCCAGATATTGACTGGGTAAAGTGAACAATTGACTTCCCTTGATGTGAAGGTGATTGTGACACACATCTAGTGTCAAGACAAGTAATGGAAGAAGAAAGTTTGCAATTAAAGAAGGAAATATCAAAGGAACTCTGGGAATTTTTACCCATTTTTTCCCAGCATAAATCAGAGCATATGCCTACAAGAAAACCCTGGAATCATGGGGTAGAGTTAAAAGAAAACTTAAACCCAAAAAAGATCATATTATTCCTTTATCAAACAAGGAAATGAAAGAGGTTCATGAGTTTGTTGACAAAGAAATGAAGAAAGGGTATATTAGGTCATCAAAATCACCTCAAACATCCCCAGTGTTTTTCATCAGCAAGAAAGATGGTGGAAAACAAATGGTAATTGATTATAGGTACCTAAATGAATATATGATCAAAAACAATTATCCCCTTCCTTTGATTTCTATGCTAATTGACAGATTAAACAGTGCAGACATGTTTACCACCCTAGATCTCAGATAGGGTTATAACAATATATGAATGAAGGAAGGTGATAAATGGAAAGGAGCATTTACCACTCCTATAGGTGCCTTTGAGCCTCTGGTCATGTACTTTGGCATGTGCAATTCACCAAGTACCTTTCAAGCAATGGTCAATGATATCTTCCATGATATGTGGGAACATGTGGTAATATACATAGATGATATAATGATATTCACCAGAAACAAAACCAAGAAGCAGCATTTGGACATTGTTGCTCAAGTATTAGGTCATCCTTGTGACAACAACCTTTTTCTTAAACCTTCAAAATGTCATTTTGCACAGTCACCAGTTGATTATCTAGGAATGGTTGTATCTAAAAAGGGGGTATAAATGCAACTTAACAAGACCAGTGCTGTATGAAATTGGCCCATTCCAAGAATAGTCAAACAAGTTCAGGCATTTTTGGGTTTAGCAAATTATTATTGAAGATTGGTTCCCAATTTCACCAATATCACACACCCTCTCAATTCACTTACAAAAAAGAATGTCAAGTTTGAATGGACAGCTGCTTGCATGACAGCTTTTGTTCATCTTAAGGAAATCCTCACCTCCAATCCCCTTCTTTGTTATCCTGACTCTTCAAAAAATGTGTGCATTGAAATGGATGCATCAGATGTTGCTATTGGTGCTGTTCTATTCTATCAACAAGACAATGGATTATGGCAACCTGCTGCATTTATTTCTCATTCCTTGGATGCAGCAGAATTAAATTACCCCATATATGACAAGGAATTACTCACCATCATTTGTGCACTTCACAATTGGCATCATTATCTTATTGGATGAGATTCTTTTGAAATCTGGACAGATCATAAGAATCTGGAATATTGGAAATGTCCACAAGATCTTTCACCTCAGCAAGCTTGTTGGCAAGCTACACTGGCTGAATTCAATTTCAAAATGGTTTACAAGCCTGGTTCTTCGAATGGTAGAGTGGACACTTTATCCTGTTGACAAGATCATTTTGATAATAAACTGGAGCCAAACAAACAAGTTCTTATGCTTTCTCCTTCAATTTTTCAACATGCTATTAGTTTTTCCTCTTCCTTTTTCTCTCAGGTTCAAGCATCCTCAGTGGACCTTCATCTTTCCCCTCATTGGTGTTATAGTCCAGAAAACAAAGTATATTTAAATCAAAACAATCAGATTTTTATTCCAAAAGACTTATGTATAGAAGCTCTTAATTTGTTTCATTCTTCTCCTCTAGGCAGTCATTCTGGTCAAGACCATACTAGGCATGCAATATCAAGATTTTATTATTGACCTGGTCTCAAGGAAGATGTAGCATCTTTTGTGTCTTATTGTTCTTCTTGTGCTACATCTAAGGGATCAGAAGCTATTATTCCAGTTAAACTGCTCCCTATGGCATTAGCACCATGGGAAGATATTTCAGTCAATTTTGTTACAGGATTACCTATTTCAAAAGGATTTGATGCTATAATGGTGGTGGTGGATCATTTTTCAAAAGAAGTGGTTTTTATTCCATGTTCATCTTCTATTTCTTCTCTTGGTACAGCAGAACTTTTCAGAGATCACATCTGGTCTAGACATGGTCTTCCCTCTACAATAGTATCAAACTGTGGCCCTCAATTCATTTTGGAATTTTCTAAACAGCTCAATGAAATTCTTCAGATTAAACAGAAGATTTCTATAGCTTATCACCCAAGAACAGATGGACAAATGGAATGAATAAACAGAGAAATGGAAACTTATTTGCAGAACTTTATTGCAAAAAGGCAAGAACAATGGGCAGATTGGATAAAGATGGCTGAATATTATCACAATAATTCCTATTTGACATCTACCAAGACTACTTCTTTTGAGATCACAAAGACCTATTATCCTTGAATGGGTTTTGAAGCCCCACCTAGCACCATTCCCTCCTCTTTATTTCTCAGAGATATGTTAAAAACATTTAAAGAGGTCAAGGAAGTGTTAGAACAGACCAAAGAAAAGATGGAAAAGCAAAACAAGATCAAGGTGCCTCTGTACCAAAAAGACCAATTAGTTTTGCTTTCTACAAAAAATCTTTCACTTCCCTATCCATCAAAAAAGTTAACAAAGAAATGGATTGGTTCCTTTGAAATACTCAAAGTTATTCCACATGCAGTTCATCTCAAACTGCCGAATACTATGAGAATTCATGCCACTGTCAATATTTCAAAGGTTAAAGCCTACCTTTCTTCTTTGAACAAACAAGACATTCTCATACCTGATTCAATTATTGTCACTGAAGATGGCCACAAAGAATATGAAGTTGATCATATTGTGGATTCTCATATTCACAAGGGTAAACTGGAGTATTTGGTCCATTGGACTGGATATAATGAAACAGATTGTACTTGGAAAACAAAAGACGATTTGGCCAACTCTCCAGAACACATTAAAGAATTTCATTAACTTTATCCTTTGACTCCTTATCAACTTTTTCTAATGGATCAACCTTTGTTCCTTTCATTATTTAAACCATATCAAAATCATACAGAAGTTCAACTGTTATGGGTGTCTCATCTGGAATCCAAGACCTAAAAAGGGGGTAGTGTTATAGTCCGCATTTTTTCAACTTCAATCATGTGACCTTATCTTATCTAACCATGTGGTTATCTAATCTTTTATCTTATCTAGGCATGTGATGGGTCACATGACAGGTCTAGACCCAGGGCATAGGGTTAGCCTCATGTCTTCAGCCTGGTTTTCATCTCCATTGTTCTTCCATTTTAGAAGCTTCATTTCTCTTCAGCCATTGGCTATTCTCATGAGTGCTTCTCTTCCATTTGATGGTGCCTCAGGGTCTGTGGAAATGTTCCCATCAGGGTCTTGGTCCATGCACCATTCTGTACTGTATAAATACTGTAGCCTTAGCACATTTCAAGTCCCAGTCTTGAGCACTTGTAACATCTAGTACAGTGTTTGCTCATATACTCTTTTGTTTCACTCTCATCCATATCAACAATGACAAAAGCCCTAGACTAGGGTTATATCATCTCTTTGCACAACATTCAAAAACTGACTGTAATACTTCTAGGGGTTAGTTCCATTAAACTGGTCTGGTTCACATACTTTGATACACTGTGATGTTTCAGGGATATGACAGGAAGAGCAAGCTAATTCATGAATGTTGCTAGTGAGATTGGTGATAGTATCATGGTGAATGGGAATAGATTCTGGATCTGGAAAAGATTTGGGATTATTCTCTAGAATATTAGAATACCCATTAGAGGGGTCATCTCCAGGGTTATCTGGTACTTCTGGCTGGGCACCATGGTTGTCAGGGGTGTGGGAAGGTTGGGGAACCTTGGAACCATTAGGGGCTTTATCAACTGGAGCACTAGGTGTGAAAAAGTGGGAGAAAGCAGGAGCCTGTAAGGCTAAGCCTGGAATACAGCAGGCAAAGAAACTCTTGAACTGATCAAGGATAGCATGAAAGCAGGCTCTAGTTACACAGATAGACATGATAGCAGTACCAGCACAAGCAGGAGTTTGAATATACTGTTATAAAGTTGCAACATACTCCAGGGGTACTTTAGATAACTCTGGAGTGGATGGGGCTTGGCTTTACCTTATGTGGTGCACCCTTATGCTAGTACTGGGTGCCCCAATTTACAGAGGGGTTGGAAACTATTAGAGGTCCAGAATAGACTGTAGGGCTCTTTCCAATGAGAGATACAACATCAAGTTGTGAAGCAGGAGGGGGTCAAAAGGGATTGTAACATCATGTTATGGTCAATATTCAAACTAAGGTACAAGATACAGAGCTCCCATACTTATATCTTGGAGAAGTGAATTATCTAAGAAATAAACAGAGATATGAAAGGAGTTGTCTCAGAAGCAAAGCAGGTGCCAATGCATCCTGGATATGAATGGAGATGTCAGGGGAGACAACATTGAATAATGTCAAACTGAAACTAAATGATGGCAGAAAGAGGCAAGACAGAAAGGAACAGAAATTAAAAGTAAGATCAGAGGAACTATGGAGTTGTATTAGAATGGTATGGAGTTAGCATAGGTAAAGTTGTAATCACATTAGATAGGAAAGGATGAAGGTAATAGGAACTAGGAAATACACAGCTTAAAGCATGAAAGCAACTAGAGTTGCACTGGAGACATAGTAGAGTTGATCCATTGGCATAGGATGTGACAATCTGGTACATTTATTAACTGAACAATATCTACAAAGTCTCCTTGTACATAGGTTAGTTCAGAAGAATATTCTCAGTTTTTTGTTTATATGAAACTGAGTCTTTTTATGTATAGTGTGATATTCTCTACAGTGCAACCTGTTATATCCTGTGCCAATAAGTTAACTCCACTTTATCTCTGATGCAACTCTGGTTGCTATTATGCTTCTAAGCTACATATTGCCTGGTTTCTCTTACCTCTGTTCCATTCTATCTAATGCTAGTTACAACTTCATATGTTAACTCTGCACCATTCTGATACAACTCCATAGTTCCTCCAATCTCATTTCCTGTTCCTGTTCCTTTTTCTCCTTGCCTATCTGTCATTATTTAGTTTCAGTTTGACATCATTTAACAATGTCTTCTCTAACATCTCCATTCATATCCAGGATATATTAGCACCTGCTTTACTTATGAGACAACTTCTTTTGCATCTCCTTTCCTCCTTTAGATAATCTGCTTCTTCAAGATATAAGTACTGTAGTTCTGTATCTTATACCTCAGTTCAAATATCAATCATAACACAATGTTAACAATTATACTTGATTCTCTTTCTGCCTTGTTACTTAATGTTATATCTGTCTTGAAATCTTATGACTTACTCCAACCCTCTGATCCCTTTCTAACTCCTTTGCAAATTGGGGCACCTGGTACTAGCATAAGAGCATACCACATAAGATAAAGCCAAGCTCTCTTCTCTCTGGAGTTGTTATAAATGTTTTGACATACTCCAGAGGTACTCCAGATAACTCCAGAGTGGATGGGGCTTGGCTTCACCTTATGTGATATGTCCTTATGCCACTACTGAGCACCCCAATTTATGGAGGGGTTGGAAACTATTGGAGGTTCAGGATCAGCTGGAGGGCTTTTTCCCAACAAGAGGCACAATGTCAAGCTATGGAATAAGTTGAGGGACTTTAGAGTAGGGTACAACATCAAGTTGTGAGGCAGAAGGGGTCTGGGGGGGATTGTAACATCATATTATGGTTGATATTCAAACTAAAGTACAAGATACAGAACTCCAGTACTTATACCTCAGGGAAACAGATTATCTAAGGAGGGAATGGAGATATGAAAGAAGTTGTCTCATAAGCAAAGCAGATGCCAATGTATCCTGGATATGAGTGGAGATGTCAGAGGAGACAATGTTGAATAATGTCAAACTGAAACTAAGTGATGACAGGGAGAAGCATGGCACAAAGAAACAGGAACAGAAAGTAAGGTCAGAGGAACAATGGAGTTGTATCAGAATGGTACAGAGTTAGTATAGGTAAAGTTGTAATCAATCATTAGGTAGGAGAAGACAGAGATAAAGGGAACCAGGAAACATGCAGCTTAAAGCATAGAAGCAACTGGAGTTGCATCAGAGGCATAGTGGAGTTGACCCATTGGCACAGGATGTGACAGGAGTTATCCAGAGTACTCTCAGAGTATGTTACAGTTTATAACACAACCTTACAAAACTTCCAACAAGGCTTGATGACTTTGATCTGGAGAAAGAACAGGCAAGTGCAGAGAAGAGGTGAGTGTGGTTGTAGACTATGTAATGATCCTTGTTTCACTGGTTTCAGGGATTTGGGGGGCAATATTATAGCCCCAATTTGACTTGTGGTTAATAGAGGGGGGCTTTGGGTTGTTTAATGCTAAAGGTACTGGAAAAGGTATTTTAATGGTCATTAAGGAGATTAGAATGGGCAAAAGCAACTATAGGGATGTGAGGACAATTTCTTCTTTCTTGGCTTCTTTTTGTATATCTGTAGAGATCAGAAAGATAATAGGGAAGGCAACTGGGGGGAATAAAGAAAGTGATAGAGATCAGGGAGTTAATGTGATAGGTAAAGCTGTGGGAAAGAATGGAATGAATTGGCTGGGTAACTTACTGTGTACCAGTGAGCACAGAAGTGGTTGTTCTGCCAGGACCATTTGAGAATCTTATGAAAGGGACAGTGGTGAGTATTACAAACTAACACTATTTAGATAGGAGTTACTTTTATCTTTACTCTACACTAGCTTTCTTTCTCTATTTAGGTCCGCTTTAGCCCCTTTCTTATGCCCTATGTCTTTATTTAGCTAGTTCATGTATGTCTCATGGCATGGTTAGCTAATAGTATATAAGGCAAGAGTCTAAACTGAATTCTCCAGTTTAGAGCACTTGTTCCATAATTGCTCTTCTTTTGTGTGGGCACTTCTCAAGGCTGCCTTTTTCTTTTGGGGTTTGAGTCCCTAACAGTGAGAGAGAGGCAGGGATTTTGGATGGTGTAGTTTTTTTTGCTTTGTCTGCTTTCATTGATCTGTCAGCTAATACTGATTGTGATAGAATCCCATCAGAAGTGTAGACAAAGCTAAACAACTCATTTTCATTAGACCTTTGTATGACTGCAGTATGTGGCTTGGGGTGAACAGGGGGTACTTCATATGGCATTGTTGGTGATGGTGGGACTTCTTGTAATAATATAGGTGGGGACAGAACTGGTAACAGATAAGCAACAATTTCTTTATCTTCTAAATCATCCCATGTTTCTGTGAAAACAAGGGATTTATTTTCTGTATGGGGTACAAGTTTCTTCTGTGATCTTTTTTTTTCATGTGGCTTATAGTGCAGTAACTTCAGAAGAGCCAGAAAGGATTTTTCTTTTTTCACAGGCAATAGTTTCTCAACTCATTCCTTGAGCTCTTGGACCTGTTTCATCAATCTAATGAGGGATAATATTAGCTCTTGAATCATTTTATCTGATATGGGTAATTTGTGAGGGTCTTTGTCTGCAAAAGAAGTTCTTTTCTGCAGAACTTCTGGATGACCTTGTGCTGCAAAGGTGGGGATATTGATATGTGACCTGAAGATTGACTTGTCTTGGTGTGGCATTGTGGCCAGCTTATGCATTCAAACTGTAGGGGGAGGATTTGAACAGCACACACCTATATTCCCATTCTGACTGCATATATAGCATCAAATTTTTCAAGGGCAAATTTTTGTGATATGCCTAATTATGCCACAGTTAAAGCAGATGCAGCATTTCTTTGGGAAATGGCCATGATGATGGCAAATCCTGCAGATGATTCTATTTAGTTTTGAACAAATAGACTCTGACCTTAATGCCTTTGGTAATACAGAGGCAATTGCAACTTTAGATACTCTTGTTTGAGCAGAGGCAACAACTGAGGCATAGGATGTGAAAGGGAAGATCTGATGGCATCTTTCTTCAACTTTTAGAGGGCTTCTTTATCTTGAACAAACTACTGGTGTAATTGGTGAAGCTATTACTGGGATGATTATAATGGGAAAGGAAGATATTTCTGAAAACATTTCTTGTATCAGGTGAATATCAATGGTGATTCCGTAAATCTTTAGAAGCTATTGCAAGCTCTTTCTTGTCTCATAAGTGATATGGATAGGAAAATAATATCTGAAACTCAATAACAAAACCCTGAAACTCAAGCTATTTTGTCTTGTCTTTTCTTTTCTAGATAAAATTCTTCTGAGACTTCTCTGTTCTCATCTTTTGAATAGCACTAGATATTCTTCTTCAATTTTTTCATGATATTTGTAGACTCATTAGCTTGCAAATAGACAGTAGAGTAATAAAACTCAATAATAGCCTCCAAAAGATCAAAATATAACTTCTTGCTCTTCTTGCTCTCTTTTTCAGAGGCAAAGCATTTAGCTGTCTTCTGAACCCAAGGAGTATTAAAAGACTTGAGCTAGTGTTACAACTCTGACTTGTGATAAGGGCCAAGAGAAGCAACAAAGGAAATGGAATGCAGAAAAACACTAATTACACAGAAGCTAGGGCAAGAATAAGAGAAATAACCCAGAAATGGGCTTACAGACTGAGGAAGCAGGCCAGAAGAAGCCAGAGAAGGCTAGTGGCACAAGAGCTCAAGTCTAAAGAGACTTGACTTTGGCCCTGCCACTATATTACTATCTGAGTATAATATAGCTTTAGCTATGCAATGCTTATAAACTACTAGGAGTTTACCTGATTTGTGCCTTTGACATATGAGATAGCTGAGAAATAGTTGAGGTAGCTAAGAGATAGTTGAGGTAGCTAAAAAATAGTTAAGATAATCAAGAGATAGTTGAGGCAGTCAAAAGATAGTTGAGTAGTTAAGAGATAGTTGGGAAGGTTATTATAACATGCATATCTGGTCATGTGATTGTGAGAACTATATTCCTTTCTGGCATTCCTAGACTATTATTCTACTATATTTTATTCTTATTGTTTGCTTACAGCTAGATTTAGTTATATAATATGATAAAAATCTACATCAAATCTTATCTTATCTGAAATCTGAATCATATCTGAGATTGCATTTCAGATATATCTCCTGATCTTATCTTCTAGATTATGCCTTAAAAATATATATGTTATTTTTATTAACTTTAATAGTAGCCTTTTCTTTGCCTGCTAGTTAAGCTTTTCTTTTCTTTTACTTGCTTTTTTCTTATGTTTCCATTAGTTATATCCTATGTCCAATTTCCTATTTAGTATTTATTTTCCCTAGCATAGCTTAATTTATATATATATATATACAGTGGCTCAAAAAACTGTTCCAATGTTTGCATATTTTGCACTAAATGCAATAACTTTCAATAACTACTAATTATCATGCTAGACTATGAGTATATGAAATGCAGTACTTGTACTTGGCTTTCTATTGATCAATGATCAAAGCATTTGGTTATATTTTGGTAACATGGCAACTATATCAAGATAACAACTTATTGGGATAGTTTTTTGACTTTAAATAGAATATGATATTTATTACCTGGTATAACCTCCCTTGGCCTTGATAACTGCTTAAATCTTTCTAGGCATGCTTTCTATCCATTTTCAACACTTCTTCACAGAAATTCTTTCCCACTTTACCACCACTCTATCCCATAATTGATGAACTCCTGTAGATGCCCTCTTATAACCTGAAAGGTATCTTTTTAAATAACCCCAAGTGTGTTTAATAGAATTAAGATCTGGAGATTGAGCAGGCCAATATAGAAGCTTGATATTTTTCTCCTTAAACCAGATTTGAGCTCTTCTAGAGACATGCTTGGAATCATTATCTTGCTGAAAGATAATTTCATCTGAAGAAATTCCAGAATTCTTCATGCTCTGCAACAATTCTTTCTCCAAAATTGCCACATACTGTTTAGCATCCATTCTTCCCTCAATCTCACTCAAAACTCCCATGCCATTCCATCCAATACAGCCCCATACCATGAGTGATCCCCCTTCAAACTTGACTATACCTTTGATCTTCTTAAAACTTATCTCTTTTCCTTTCTTTTTCCACACATATTCTTGTCCATTTGATTCAAATCTATTGATTTTAGTCTTATCTGATTAAATTACCCTCTTCCAGTCCTCCACAGTCCAATGCTGGTACTTCAGAGCAAATGCTAATCTACTTTTTCTATGGATAGCAGAGAAAAGTGGTTTTTTCTTCTTTACCATAGCTTTTAAAGAAGCTTTCCTGAGGGTATTCCTGATGTTTGTGGGCAGACAGGAGTGCTGACAATAGAATTGATGAAATGAGTGGCCTGAACTGCATTACTGGCCTTTCAAGTATGAATTTGTTGAACAATAGCACACTTGTTGATAGAAGAAAGTTTTGAAGAATAATTACCACAATGATTTTTCTTCTCTGGTTGGATTTCTGAAGGACCCTAGCCACAGTAGACTTCCCTAGACCAGTTTGAGATGCAATTTTTCTACAGGAAAGATCAAGAGAGGCAAGAGAGATGATATTATCTTTTTAAGCAGCAGAAAAATGTTTTATCATGGAAATAAGGGAATTTATTTGTGATGGTAGGGTTCATATATGCTGCAGGCTAATTGGTGACATAAGAGTGACATAATATATTACTTACCTAAGATATATAATTATCTTACAGCACATCAGGGTCCAATATATATAATGGGAATTCAAAGTCAAAAAACTGTTCCAATAAGTTGTTATTTTGATATGGTCACCATGTTACCAAAACATAACCAAATGCTTTGATCATTAAATCAATAGAAATCCAAGAGCAAGTACTGCATTTCATACACTCATAGTCTAGCATGGTAATTAGTAGTTATTGATAGCCATTGCATTTAGTGCAAAACATGCAAACATTGGGACAGTTTTTTGAGCCACTGTATGTGAAACACTACTGAGCATTGCTGATCCTAACACACCTCTGTGTGTGCTGGCCTCAAGACTAAAGAGCTAAAGTACTACCTTTGAACATAGAGGTAGTGGAACTAGGCAAAGCAGAGTGAAGAAACTTGGATTTGAAAAAGTAACTAGGGCTCAAGTGCACAAGACTGGGAAATCCAGCTTGCATACCCTGTTTATATATGCTACAGTATTGCACATAGACCATGTAATATGGGCTAGCCCTAAAGTATTGTACAGTAAGCTAACCAATAGCATAAAGTAAGTGGGGACCTAGAAATACACATGTTAAACATGAGATATGACCTTATAGTCTAAACCAAGCTAGATTTGTGAAATGTAAAGGTATGTAATGGTGAAATGTGAAGATGTGAAAAGGTCACATGATGTGACAAAGTGAAGAGTGAACATAGTATCAGAAATGTGAAAAATAATAAGTATGAAAAATATGCATTATAATACTACTTTATCTTTAGATCTCAGATTCCAGACAAGACAGGAAAAGTATTTCACAAACTGTTAAATTATAATAGGGCTGGAACTGCCCTTGAAGTATGTCCAGGGGTATATTTTGAAGTCTGCATGGAGCAGAAGGGTTTTGAAAATAAAAAAAATCCATGGCTTGTATTATAGTTGGTGTTGAACAAAGTACAATTCTAACCCTAATCAAGGGCTTATGATGTTGAAGTTGGATTGAATGAGAATAAAACAAGAGTATATAAGTGAACACAAGTACTAAATGTTACAAGTGCTCAAGACAGGGGCTTGAAACATGCTAAGGCTATAGTATTTATATAGTATAGAAAAGTGCATGGATCAAGACCCTGATGGGAATTTTCCCACAGACCCTGAGGCACCATCAGATGGAAAAGAAGCCTCCATAAGAATTGTCAATGGCTAAAAAAAAGCAGAGCTTCTAAAATGAAAAAAAAAGCAAAAAAAAAAAAACAGAAATTAAGAATAGGCAGAAGATATGAGGCTAACCCTATGCCCTGGGTCTAGACCAGTCATGTGACCCATCACATGCCTAGATTAGATAAAAGATTAGATAACCACATGGCAAAGATAAGATAAGGTCATGTGATCAACAATTTGAAAAGTATACTATAATAGCTTATAAAGCATGCACTAAATGATCCAAGGGCTCCCAAGTATGATCTGAAGCATCATATCCTTTCCAATGTACCAGATATTCCAGTTTATGATTTTTGACTCTGAAATTCACAATATAGTCCACTTTCCACTCTTTTTTGCCATTCTCAGTGATAGTAATAGGATTAGGACAAATAATGGATTGTTAAGAAAGTGGATTCAGATATAATTTGACCCTAGATATGTTGACTGTTGGATATATTCATATATTGACAGGAAGCTATAACTTGACAGCATTGGAAAGTACATCAATAATGGTATAGGATCCTATCCATTTCTGGAATAGTTTTCTGGATGAATATGGAAAAAAGAGATGCTTAGTGAACAACCAGACTTTTTAACCAATCTGGTAGTTAGATGCTGTTGATCACTTGGATTCTACCTATTTGACCATGTGTTCTTTAGCCTTTTCTAATGAACTTTGGATCTATTCATGAGATTTTTCCATTTCTTTAACAAACAAATGAGAAGATCCTGCTTTGAAACCTAATTGTGGAGCAAACTTCTTGGTAATGGCAAAAGAGTGGATTGAGTGGCAGTAAAAAAAGAGTTATTGTGGAAAAACTCTGCCATCTTAATCTAATCTACCCAGGACTCCTGTTTCTTGGCTATAAAGGTATGCAAATATTATTTCAATTCATGATTTATTCTTTCTGTTTGCCCATCAGTTTGTAAATGGAAAGAAGTAGAAAGTTTTTGATAAATGCCAAGGGAGTGGCATAACTCTTAAGTAAAAGCTAAAGAAAATTGTGGTCTCTGATCTGAAACAATAGAGAAAGGTAGTCTGTGGTGACATCAAACATGATCTCTAAATAGTGAAGCTAAATTGAAAAAGAAGGTAGTTGTGAAACAAGAAATAAAAACAACCTCTTTAGAGAGTCTATCCACCACCACTAGGATGGCATTGTATCCTTTGAACTTTAGTAATCCTGTTATAAAGTCTGTGGAAATATCTATTCAAGGAGAAGAAGATATAGGTAAAGGAAGTAATTTTTCTGCTGGTGCTTTTTGTGAACCCTTTATGAGGAAGCATGCTTGGCAGGTTTTAATATATTGATATATGTCTTTTTCTTGATCTGGCCAATAAAAGAAATGTTTTAATAAATGTAAAGTCCTACATTGCCCTTTATAACCAGCAATGGGAGAATTATGACATAACCTTAATGCCTCTATTCATAATTCCTCTGGGATAAATATAGTGTTGGTAGTACTATGAATCAAATAGCCTTCATCTGCATTATAATACAGGCCAGGAAAATTATCTTGCAGAAAAGAAGTTGTTGTAGCCACAATATCTAGAAGGAAAGAGTTCATGAAATGGAAGGCATGGGAAGGGAGGGTGGGAAAACAAGAGGGGGGTAAAACAATGACTTGCTTATTAGGTTCTTCAAAAATATTGCCATGATCCACATGACAGAAAAGAGCATTAGCTTGACCATTAGACATTCCTGGTTTATAAACAATGGTAAACATATATTTCATTAAAGTTTCAACCCATTAAACTTGATGAGAGAAGAGATCTTGTGGCTTGCACCAATGTTTCAATGCTTGATAATCAGTTCAGATTTCAAAATCTAACTGATCCACCAAAAGTTGACACCACTTGCAAAAAGCTTGAATAATGGCTAGCAACTTTTTATCATAAATGGGATAATTCTTTTCAGCTGGCACTAGAGAGTGTAAGAGATATGCAGCTGGTCACCATTGTCCATCTACCAAATATGATAAAATAGCATCAGTGGCAATGTCTAATGTATCTATTTCCATCTAAACAGATTTAGTAGAGTCAGGATAGACAAGGAACAAAGCTATGCTCATGATGTTCTTGAGAGTAATGAATGCTTTTTGCTGGGCCCCTTCCCATATGAATGGTTTGTCTTTTTATGTTAAATCATTTAAAGAATGTGCAATATCTGCAAATCCTGCAATGAATCTCCTGTAATAGTTTGCCAAACCAAGAAAGGCTTGGACTTGTTTGACAGTGCAGAATACCAGCCAATCTTAAATAGCTTTGACCTTATTCATCTGCATTTTGACCCCATCTTTAGATACAACCATTCCCAGATAATTGACCTTTTCTTGCATAAAGTAATATTTGAAGGGTTTGAGAAATAGATCATTGTCTTGTAATCTTTAAAGCACCTGTATAACTAACTGAGCTTGCTCCTGTTTAGACTTTCCTTTAGAGAAGATAATGATGTCATCAATATAGACCATGATGAAAGCCCAAAGATCATGGAAAATATCATTAACCATAGTTTGAAAAGTGCCAGGACTAATGCACATTCCAAAATACATTACCACTGAATTGAAAGCACCTATTGGAGTGATAAATGTTCATTTCCATTCATCACCTTCTCATAGACAAATGTTATTATATCCCTATTGAAGATCTAATATTATGAACATGTCAGATCCTTTTAAACAATTAATCAATGTTAAAATAAGTGGGAGTAAATATGAATTCTTGATGGTCCACTTGTTCAAGTATCTGTAGTCAATGACCATTCTTTTTCCACAGTCTTTCTTGCCTATAAAAATACTGGCAAGATTTAAGGTGATTTTGAAGGATAAATATAACTCTTTTCTGTTTTCTTGGCCACAAATTCCCTAACTTCTGTTATTTCAGTGTCAGATAAGGGAATAACTCTGCCTTTCTTGGGTATAAACCCCTCTTTCAAATCAACTGCATGCTCCCATAGCTTATGAGTTGGCATTTTTTTGGATTTTTTCTGAGAAAAAATATTAATAAACTTCCAGAACTTCTTAGGTACTTGTTCTTTTATTTTCTGAAGTTCTTGAGTTCCTACCTTGATAATTGGTTGCTTGAAACTGATAGTCTTGGCTTTCCAATTTATATCTGGGTTATTCCTTTTGAACCAGTTATACCTAATGATTAGATCTAAATTTCCTAGTGTTGACACTAAAGTGGTGATAACTTCTTTATATCTTATGTTTTGAGCATTGACATGGCTGATGCTCAACTGTACTTGGTTGCATAATCTTCCTCCATGATTTTCTGTTCCATTAGCATTAATTACTTTCACCTGATTACCTAATGGAATTCTTGTAAGCTTATTTTAATTGACAAATCTTTTGTTAATAAAAGTGACTATGGCTTCTAAGTTTAATAAAGCAAAGGTTGTTCCACAGTTTATCCATGTTTGTCCTTGTTTGCCTTCTATTTGCATTTCTAATGCAAATTCAGCTCTATTAGCTAAAAAATTTTCTTCAAGGTTTTTATAAATATCTGTTAAAATCTTCTATTGAGTATGAATATACTGTTAAAACTTATACCTGTTACAGACTACTGATAGACCTTCTATCATTATCTGCTTCATAAACAAAACTTTTATGGATAGAGAATAAAGGACAGATTCTAGCACCTTGATAATGCACAAATCTGAGAGAAAATTATACTTCAGAAACTCTGAAGATATCTGAAGGCTTCTAAAAGAATTTAGAAAGGATTTCATTGGTTGAATGGAACTCAGCTTCATCTTATGTGGTATGCCCTTGCACTTTCTGGTATCCCAATTTACAAGAATATTAGAGGTGGGAAAGAGAGTGGTCTTAGCTCTTAACAAGAGGGATAGTGTCACATCCCATGCCAATGGATCAACTCTGCTATGTCTTTGGTGCAACTCCAATTGCTTTCATGCTTTAAGCTGCATATTTTCTAGTTCCCTTTACCTCCATCTTTTCCTACCTAACAATTGTTTCCAACTTACTCTGTACCATTCTGATACAACTCCATAGTGTCTCTAATCTCACTTCCTGTTCCTGTTTCTTTCTGCCTCACTTTTCCCTATCATCATTTAGTTTTGGTCTGACATTATTCAACATTGTCTTCTCTAACATCTCCATTTGTATCCAGGATACATTGGCACCTGCTTCACTTATGAGACAACTCCTTTCATATCTCCATTCCCTTCTTAGATAATCTGCCTCTCTGAGATATAAGTATGGTAGCTCTGTACCTTGTACTGGAGTTTGAATATCAACCATAACATGACATTATGATTCCCTCAGACCCCCTTCTGCCTCACAACTTGACATTGTACCCTACCCTAAGTCTTACAACTTACTCCATGACTTGACATTGTACCTCTTGTTGGAAAAAGCCCTATAGCTTATCCTGGATCTCCAATAGTTTCCAACCCCTTTGTAAATCAGAGCACCCAGTACTAGCATAAGGGCACACCACATAAGATGAAGCCAAGCCCTGTTCACTCCAGAGTTATCTAGAGTACCCCTAGAGTATATTGCAACTTTATAATAGTATATTCAAACTTCTGCTTGTGCTGGTACTGCTATCATGTCTATCCATGTAACTAGAGCTTGCTCTTGCATTGTCCTTGATTAGTTCAAGAGTTTCTCTGCCCACTGCACCCCAGGCTCAGCCTCACAGGCTCCTGCTCCCTCCCACTCTTCCACACCTCATGCTCCAGTTGATAAAGCCCCTAATGGTTCCAAGGTTCTCCAACCTCCCCACATCCCTAACAACCATAGTGCCCAGCCAGGAGTACCAGGTGAATCCAGAGATAACCCCTCTGATGAATATTCCAATATTTCAGAGAATAACCCCAAACCTTTCCCAGATCCAGAACCTAATCCCATTTACCATGATACTATCACTGATCTCACTAGCATCATTTATGAATTAGCTTGCTCTTCCCATTATACCCCTGAAACATTGCAGCATACTAAAGTATGTAAACCAGACCAGTTTAATGGAACTGACTCCTGGAAGCTCTGCATTTTTCTGGTGCAATGTGAATTAAACTTCCAGGATCATCCCAAAGCCTTTGCCAATGACCAAGCCAAGGTCACTTATGCTCAGTCCTATCTTAAGGGCATGACATTGGAATGGTTTGAGCCTAACCTCCTTCTTACTAAAGATCCTGACTTTTGCCTTTTGTGGATGGACAATTATAAGGAGTTCATTTAGGAACTCTGGACCAACTTCAGACCCCATGACCTGGTTAGAGATGCAGAGCACCAGCTAGACCAGTTGACTATGAAGAATGGTCAACAAATCAACAAATATATAGTTGAGTTTAATAGAATTGCATCTCAAGTCTGGGGTTATGGAGAAGGTGCCCTCTGCCACTACTTCTATAATGGTCTCCCAGATCACATGAAAGATGACCTTTTCCACATTGGCAAGCCCCCAACACTCATTGAGCTGTGCCAGCTGGCTCAGACCATTGATGCTTATTACTGAAAACACAAATACAAAATTAGCTGACAAGGGAAGTTGTCTCACCTGTCCAAATCATCTGATAAACCCTCTGTATCCTCTACTTTGATCTCTGGCCCTAATGAATCAAGGAACAAGTCAGCTACTTCCTCCAGCTCCTCCAAGTTATCCATTCCCCAGAAACAGGACTTATTATCCAAGCTTGGTAAGGATAGTAAGCTTACTACTGAAGAATGCAAGTGTCAACTGGAGAATTACCTCTGCTTGTTCTGTGGTATCATGGGGCATATAGCAAAGGACTGCTCCAAGTCTTCCTCCAAGGCAGCCAAAGCTCATGCTGCCAAAACCTTTACTTTGGAAACCAAACCAGAGGCCTCTATCTCAGAGGTGAAAAAATAGTCTGCAGCCTCCATGACTCTGCACAGGCTGGAGGTTGTGTTGATTCTTCCCATGCTTTACTGGAGATTAGACTTGATGCATTCATTCTTTTAGATAATGCTTCACTTATGTCTCTTGTCACCTGTTATGAACTGACACTATTTAGATAGGAGTTACTTTTATCTTTACCCTACACTAGCTTTCTTTCTCTGTTTAGGTCCGCTTTAGCCCCTTTCTTATGCCATATGTTTTTATTTAGCTAGTTCATGTATGCCTCATGGCATGGTTAGCTAATAGTATATAAAAGCAAGGGTCTAAACTGGATTCTCAAGTTTAGAGCACTTGTTCCATGGTTGCTTCTCTTCTATGTGGGCACTTCTCAAGGCTGCCATTCTCTTTTGGGATTTGAGTCCCTAACATCACCCTTGTTTTACATAAAATTCCTTCATTTTCTGCCCTGATTGACTCTGGTTCTTTAGATTGCTTTGTAGACACCAAGTTAGTCAGTACTTACAATCTTCTGACTTATTCCATTCCTCTGTTGCAGCTCCAACTTTTTGATGACTCTCCCAATTCTATGATTATGAATGCCATTGATCTTTCTGTTTGTTTTGAAATCAGTGATATCACTCCAATGGCATTCTATATTACTCCATTGGATGGATCTAGTTCTCTTGTTCTAGGATACAACTGGCTTGCCCACTACAATCCATTAATTAACTGGGTATCAAGTCATATCACATTCTGATCATCTGAATTAAACATGCCAACATTCCTAAGCTCACCTCCACAGCCTCTGGTTTCTCCAACCCAAGCTGACTCCAAACCTGATTCACTGTGTTTCCCTGATCCCAAACCTCTGTCAATTGAGCTACTCAGCTCATTAGCATTTGCACATGCCTGTAGCCTTGATGGCTCAGTTCCATTCTATCTGCAGCCCCAATCCCTGGAGAGTCATCTCTGTTCTGCTTCCATTGCCCCTCCTCCAGGCAACCTTTCCAGCATTTCTCAGGAATACCACAACTTTGCTGATGTATTTAGCAAAAGCAAGGCATCTACTCTTGCCCTCCACCACAAGTTTGACCTGAAGATCAATCTGGAAGAGGGCACCTTACCACCTGTCAGCACCACCTATTCCCTGTTACCCTCTGAGCCTGAAGCACTCAGGACTTTCCTAGATGAACATCTAGCTACCAGTTTTATCCAACCCTTCACATTTGCTCATGCTGCCCCTGTCCTCTTTGTCCAGAAGAAGAACAGATCCCTCTGATTGTGTGTAGATTTCCAAGGACTCAACAAGATCACAAAGAAAGACCACTACCCCCTTCCACACATCTCTGATCTCCTTGATGCTCTGAGCTGTGCAACTATCTATACCAAACTCAACCTTAGGCATGCTTACCATTTAGTTTGCATTGCTGAGGGTGACAAGTGGAAAACCTCCTTTCATATGCACTATGGCTCATACAAGTGGCTTGTCATGCCATTTGAGCTCACCAATGCCCCTGTGGCTTTTCAGCAGTTTGTCAATTCTATCTTTGCCAATCTTCTTGATGTTTTGGTGATTGTTTATTTGAATGATATCCTCATTTTCTCTGCTGACCAGACATTTCATACCAAGCATGTTCAAGAAGTCCTCTGCTGCCTCTGGAAACACAGCCTCTTTGCCAAATCCAAGAAATGCAAATCTATACTGATTCCATTAAGTATCTTGAGTATCAGCTCTCTCTTTTAGGGCTCACTATGTCTTCTAAAAAGATCCAATTCATCCTGGATTGGCCCAAGCCTCACAAAATTTGAGATATCCAGTTTTTCCTTGATTTTGCTAATTTCTATCACCACTTCATCCAGGGCTACTTCAACATTGTTGTTCCCCTGACTTGCCTCACTCACAAGTCTGCTCATTGGGATTTTGATGCTTCTTGTCATGTTGCTTTCCAGTGCCTCAAGGATGCTTTTACTTCTGCTCCTATTCTGATCCATTGGGTCCCTAATGCTCCTTTCATTGTTGAGACTGATATCTCAGACTACACAATCACTGGAATCCTCTTACTCTGGTGCCTGGATAATGAGATCTGCCCTGTTGCTTTCTATTCACATACACTTACTGCACCAGAACTCAACTATGACATCCATGATAAGAAGCTTCTTGCTATTTTCACTATGTTCAAGACCTGACATCATTATCTCAAAGGTTCTGGTTCTCCAGTGGATGTCATCACTGATCACAAGAACCTGGAATATTTTGCTACATCTAAGCTTCTAACTCACCAGCAAGCCCAGTGGTTGGAGTTTTTCTCTCAGTTTAATCTGATTATCTGTTTTTGCCCTGGTTATTTAGGTGCTAAACCTGATGCTTTAACTAGATGATGGGACATCTATCCCAGAGAAAGGAATAGTGACTATCCCTTGTCAATCCACATAACTTCTGGCCTGTGTTTATACAGGAGCAACTTGCTGCATTTCTCTAGGCTTTCTTTCTAGCATCTCTGGTATTCCAGTCTGCATTCCTCTTTAATATCAAAATCCTCCATTATGACATCCTTTTGGCACTCCCTTCTGATTCCACCACCTCTACCCACTCTTCTGGTACCCTCTCATCTGACTCTCATTGATCTAGAGACCTAGAAGGCTTCTTGCATCTGGACAACTGCATCTATGTCCCCAACACCTCCAACCTCTGCCTCTGGGTCCTCCACTACAAGCATGACCACCCCTTATCTGGATACTTTAGTCAGAATTGGACACTGGAGCTCATTTGCCAAGAGTATACCTGGCCTGGCATTTGAGCACTCATTAAAGAGTACATTTCTTCATGTACAGCTTGTGCCCATGTCAAAATACCCCATTACAAACCCTACAGTTTTCTCAAGCAGCTCTCTATTCCAGAAAAGCCATGGAATTCCATCTCTATGGATTTCATTGAACAGCTCCCAGCTTCCTCTGGTCACTCCACTATTCTCATTGTTGTAGATCATCTATTAAAGCAGTGCATCTTTATCCCTACAGATGACAAGGTGACCTTCCCAGAGCTTGCTAAACTCTTCTTACTCCATGTTTTCTTCAAACACAGAGTTTCCTCCCACATCACCTCTGATTGAGGTTCTGAGTTCATTTCCCATTTCTTCCATTCCCTGGATCAAGCCCTTAATATCTGTCTCCACTTCACCTCTAGATATCATCTGGAGGGTAATGGTCAAACTGAGCAAATGAACCAAACTCTGGAGCAGTATCTATGTGTTTATTGCAACTATCAGCAGGACAACTGGTCTGAACTCCTGCCCCTCATGGAGTTTGCTTATAACAATGCCCCTAATGATATCACAGGTGTTTTCCCTTTCTTCACTAACAAGGGCTACCATCTGAACATCTTTGTACACCAGAACATGATCTCACCTCTACCTGAGCTTGAAAATATGCCATTGACCTTGACTCTCTCCACACCTTCCTTTGTGAAGAAATAGCTGCCACCCAAGTCAGATATCAAGGACCCATAGATGCCTAACAATCTTCAGCACCAGACTTTAAAGTAAATGACCAGGTATTCATCAAGGCTAAGTACTTCAGGACTACATGGCTGTTCAAGAAACTCACCAAAAAGAACTTAGGTCCTTATTCCATTATTGCTCAGGCAGACTCACTATCCTTTATACTCTGTCTCCTGGAGAACATAAAGTCTGTTTACCCAGTCTTTCATGTTTCTTAACTTGAACCCTCTGTCCCCAATGTGATCCCTGATCACATGCAACCACCCCCACCACCAGTTGAGATCAATGGTGAACCAGAGTTTAAGATCTCCAAAATCCTAGACTCAAAGATAGATTGTAGGTAAAGGAACTGCAAATTACTATATTTGATTAAGTGGTTAGGTTATGAGAATACTGATGAGGAGACCTTGTGGCTCCTTGCCACTGAATTAGGTCACTGTCATATCCCAGATCTCCAACCCAACTCTGACCCCATCCTAACCCAGCTTACAATTGATCTTCATATCTAGTAAGCCACTCTAGCCCTCTGACTTCCCTCCAGGCAACTCTGGCCCTCTGTTACCATTCCAGTCTCCCCTAGCTATGCATGTATGCTTCCTGCCCCTTAGCATTATACACTCCCCCAGGCTTTTACTCCCACTTCACCCCATTCTATTTCTAGTCTATCTCTGCTCCAGTTAAGTACTACCCTAGTTCCCCTTTGTTATCTCCAGAATGTCCCAGTATAACTCCATTACCATCATTGTTACTATTCCTGTTCTGTTCCTGTTCCTTGCTTTCCCCTGTTATATCCTATCACCCTTCAGTTTTAGTCTGACATGATTGGACATTGTCTTCCCTGACATCTCCATTCATTTCTTAGATATTTAGACATCTGCTTCACTTCTGAGTTTGCACCTGTCTTACCTCATTACACTCCTAGATAGTTCTGCCTCTCTGAGGTATAAGTACTGTAGTTTTGTATCTTGTACCTTAGTATGAATATCAACAAAAACAACAAAACACCCCCTTGTCTTTATCCTCACTCTGCTCAAGCCCTTGGGCTCACTCTGACCCTCTGGGTTACTCCAGAGTACCTCTGAGGCCAAGTTGCAAGATCTCACCCCCATGACTAGACTTGACTCTTCTTTTCCTGCCTGTTCCTCCTGTTGAGCATAGAGACAGCCTTCTTACTCACCTCCAACATCTATGTAAATCAGGACACTGGAAAGTGCAAGGGCACACCACATAAGGTGAAGCCAAGTTCCATTTGATCATTGAAATCCTTTCTAGATTCCCCTGGAGCCCTTTGGAGCTCTTCAGAGTTATAACCTTCTTTCAGCATCAAGGGTTTCATTCAGAAAGAAACAGGTTAAAAGTATACCTGTTATAAACATTTTGATGTACTTCAGGGGTACTCCAGATAACTCCGGAGTGGATGGGGCTTGGCTTCACCTTATGTGGTGTGCCCTTATGCTAGTACCAAGTGCCCCAATTTATGGAGGGGTCAGAAACTTATTGGAGGTCCAGGATCAGCCATAGGGCTTTTTTTCAACAAGAGGCATGATGTCAAGCCATGAAATAAGTTGAGGGACTTTAGGGTAGGGTATGACATCAAGTTGTGAGGCAGGAGGGGTCTGGGGAGAATTGTAACATTGTATTATGGTTGATATTTAAACTGAAGTACAAGATACTGAACTTCAGTACTTATACCTCAGGGAGACAGATTATCTAAGGAGGGAATGGAGATATGAAAGAAGTTGTCTCATAAGCAAAGCAGGTGCCAATGCATCCTGGATACAAATGGAGATGTTAGAGGAGACAACATCAAATAATGTCAAACTGAAACTAAGTGATGACAGGGAGAAGCATGGCACAAAGGAACAGGAACAGAAAGTGAGGTCAGAGGAACAATGGAGTTGTATCAGAATGGTACAGAGTTAGCATAGGTACAGTTGTAATCAATCATTAGATAGGAAAGATGGAGGTTAAGGGAACTAGAAAACACACAGCTTAAAGCATAGAAGCAACCAGAGTTGCATTGGAGACATAGCAAAGTTGACCCATTGGCATGGGATGTAACAATACCCATACTGGTATAGGTTTTTAACAGTCTTCTTCTATTGGGATAAAGTTTTAACAGTCATGCTTCAGAGATCATTGAGGAGTTTCATTTTCATTATTCAGACAAACCCAGGTCATCTTATGATTAATCAACTGAGTAGTGGATCTAGTGATCTAGTCACAAGATTCTCTATCTTGTCATATTCCAGACCTCTGATCTGAATTCCAACCCCATTCTGACCTGGCTTATAATTGGTCTTCACACCTAGTAAGCCACTCCAGCCCTCTGACTCCTCTCCAGGCAACTCCAGCCCTCCATCACCATTCCAGTCTCCCCCAGTTATGCATGAACACTTCCTGCCCCTTAGCATTATATGCTCCCCCAGGTTTCTGTTTCCACTCTGCCCCACTCTGCTTCCAGTCTATCTCTGCTCCAGTTAAGTACTACCCTAGTTCCCCTTCATCATCTCTGGACTGTCCTGATATAACTCCATTACTGTTCCCAGTCAGCTACCATTACCATCATTGTTACTATTCCTGTTCTGTTCCTGTTCCTTGCTTTTCCCTGTTTCATCCTGTCACCCTTCAGTTTCAGTCTGACATGATTGGACATTGTCTTCCTGACATCTCCATTCATTTCCTAGATATCTAGACATCTGCTTCACTTCTGAGTTTGCACCTGTCTCATTT
>JBBPKN010000600.1:0-33728 GCA_038089275.1 Pulveroboletus cf. rosaemariae
CAGTAAGCCACTCTAGCCCTTTGACTCCCCTACAGGCAACTCCAGCCCTCTGTTACCATTCCAGTTTACTCTAGCTATGCATGTACACTTTCTGCCTTTCATTAATATACACTTTCCCAGCCTCCACTTCTGCTCTGCCTTATTCCATTTCTAGTTCCATCTCTGTTCTAGTTAAGTACTATCTTAGTTCCATTTTGTCATCTCTAAACCATTCTGGTATAACTCTGTTACTATTCCTGTTCTGTCTCTGTTTCTGTTTCCCCTTATTTCATCCTGTTACTCTTCAGTTTCAGTCTGACATGATTGGACATTGTCTTTCCTGACATCTTCATTCATTTCTTAGATATTTAGAGATCTGCTTTGCTTCTGAGTTTGCACCTGTCTTACTTTACTACACTTCTAGATAGTTCTGCCTTTCTAAGATATAAGTACTATAGTCCTGTATCTTGTATCTCAGTATGAATATCAACATAAACATCCTCTTGTTGTCATTCTCACTCTGATTGAGCCCTTAGGCTCACTCTGATCCTCTGGGTTACTCCAGAGAACCTCCAGGGCCAAGTGATATTCTTGAAGGAATTATAAAATCCCACCTCCATGACTAAGCTTGACTTTTCTTGTCCTGCCTGTCCCTCTTATTGAGCACTAAGACAGTTCTCTTCTTCACTTTTAACATCTATGTAAATCAGGACACCAGAAAATACAAGGGCATATCACATAAGATAAAGCCAAGTCCCATTTGATCAACAAAACACTTTCTGAATTTCTTCAGACCTCTCTGGATGTCTCTGAAGTCTCTAGAGTTATGACCTTCCATCAGATTCATGCACCAACAAGGCACTGAAACCTGACCTTTGTCCTCTAGCAACAAGGATTTCATTCAGGAAGAAACTCAGTATACATTTTAATAGTATACTTGCACTTGGTATATGTTTTAACAGTATACTCAAACTTGAGAGATACAGTTTTAACATCTCTGGAGCTTGCATCTTCTTCCAGTGGACTTTAACCTAGTAGTAGTAGCAGTTGATTTATTTCCAACATTTTGAGTTTTGATACTCTTCTAGGAAGATTACTATCAAGTGATGAAGAATAACTAAGTTCTAAGAAATCAAATCAAAAAAAAATATTTTTTGTACTTTTTAAACCTCAGAGTTTCTTGGCCTATGCCACTCTTTTTTTTTCTTTTTTATTTATTTCAGAGTTTTAAAGCATTAGCAAGACCATATTCCAATAATGAATACAAGAAGTTATATAAAAACTTAGATAATTTGAAGTCTCATTCTTAAAAAGGGAATAGTGTTCCAAATGTAGCACAAAAGTCACATGACCATCATGTGATCATAAGAATCCTATGTCTATCAAGGACAAACCCTAGAATATGGTTAAGTTAATATTCAGAGTTTTTTTCCTTAAATTTATGGGAATATGCTTATGATTGGATCTAGCATCTCAGATAATAGTATCTTCTGATCTTATCTCTAATGAATCTGATCTCAATTCAAATGAGAATCAAAATGTAATCATGACAGAGATTCAAATAGGATCTTCTCAGCCTTATGGCTGAGGATATAATTTAATCTTTACTTATCCTGAACTCTTATTTTCCATTCTATATAGTCTCTCCATTCTATACCCCTTTACCACATGGCCATTAGTCATACCCTTTACCCTTGCCCTATGTCCTATTTCCTTATTTAATATTATGCTGAACTCACTGGTTAATCTGTGCATGACTGGGATTAGTATAAGTAGCTAGTGAGTTTCAGTTCAAGGCCCCCAGCTTTAATCACTTGTTTATCATTCCATCTTTACTCTGTCCTAGTTAGTGCCTGCAATATAGATCTATTCTGGTAACTTATGTTCTGGCTCCTCTAAACTTGCTATCCAAAGTATTTTCACTTTATTCTTACTCTATTCAATCTGAATCTAACTGTTATGGTGGCAATATGGTGCTCCATACAGATGAGCTGATAACCCTATTCCAGTATGGCCTTGGGGTTGTGCCAGTGTTGATGTCAGTGTTAATATAGAAGAATAATATGGTAATGGATAAATGTCTAACCCTAAATGAGGTATAGGACTTAGATAGGGAAAATGCTTAGGGTAGCTATGCCTGAGGAGCTGGGTCCAAACACTAGCTTGTCTGTTGAGATGCCTAGATGGCTAAACAAACAAGTGCTTAAAGCTGAAAAGCTAAGAGTTACATGAATGGCCTATTTATATTATCTAGGGTGGCACATAGTTCATCAAGTGTGTCTGGAATAAATACTAAAATGATAACTGGGCATGAGATGAGGGTAAAGGATATGACTAAAAGGCCATGCATATCAAGAGTGTAGAATGAAAGAGAAGTCTAAGTATGGAAGAGAAGACTACAGGATCAATAAATATAAAAATAGCATCTTAGCCTTGAGGCCAAGGAGATCCCATCTGGATCTCTGCCACAGATCAGATCCATCAATCTAGATCCAGATCTAAGATCCAAGATCAGATGTTATCTAGATTCAATTGAAAGATACCATTATCTGAAATCTGCTGCTAATTCTGTGCTAACCCTTTAGTCAAGGTAAACTCTAAATAAGACTAACCATAGCCTATGGTTTGGCTCAATCTGGCATAGGAGTCTCATGGTCATGTGACAGTCATGTGACTCTTGTGCATCCAAACTGTTTGTTTATAACACTAATACTAAATCCATGCATATTCTCTCAAGGCAAGCTTGAAATATCTTCTTGGTGTTGCTTCCTAAATCTAAGTGCCTCTATGTGCACAGCCTCAAGACTAGAGCAAGGTAGTACCTTTAAACATAGAGGTATCAGAACTAGGCAAAGTAAAAGAATAGACTCAAGTGCCTTGAAAAAGCTAATAAGGCTTAAGTGTGCAAGACTAGGGAGTCCCAGCTTGCATGCCCTGTTTATATATGCTACAGTAATGTACACAGACCATGTAAGATGGGCTGGCCCTAAAGTAATGTATAGTAAGCTATCCAATAGCATAAAAAGAGTGGGAATCTAGAAATACACATGTTAAACATGAGATGTAACCTTATAGTCTAGACCAGTCTAGACCTGTGAAATGTGAAATGTAAAGAATGTGAAGATGTGAAAGGGTCATGTGATGTAACAAAGTGAAGGGTAAATATAATGTCAGAAATGTGAAAAATAATAAATATGAAAAATATGCATTATAACAAAGCTAGTTAGAGTTAGGAAGCATTGTACTCCATTCAACACCATAACAAACATTATTTGTCACCACTTGAAAAAGAGTGGCATGAAAGCTATTTTCAAGTTGAAATGCCCTCTTTTTTCATTCAAGCATTGCAAGGTCTGGTTAGACTTTGCATATGCTCATAAGAATTAGACTATAGAGAACTAAAAGAAGATAATATGATCTAATGAAACCAAAAACAATTGCCTGGAATCAGATGAAAAAAAGTGGATATGAACAAAGTCAGGTAGGGGACTTAGTGACAGGCTGGTAAAAGAAACTGTCAAGCATAATAAAGAATCTGTTATGGTTTAAAGCTGTATAACTTGAAAGAGAGTTGACTATGCTACCAAAATAGATGGTAGGAAGAATGGTGATCTTTACCTTCAAATTTTGAAGAATGAACTACCACAAATCATGCAGTATTATGATCTTAATTCTCCTGACATTATCTTTTAGCAGGATAATAATCTCAAGTATACTTGCAAAAAGATCAAGAAGTGGCTAGAGAAGCAGGATTTCAGAACTATGGTATGGCCTGCATAGTCTCCTGACCTCAACCCCATTGAACATCTCTGGTGGTACCTTAAAAGAAGGCTTGCTAAGTATAAAACCCTTTTTAAGAATATAAAGGAGTTATGGAATAGAATTTAGGTGAAGTGGAAAAAAATACCAGTTGCAGAGTGCCAGAAATTGATTAAAGGCATGCCTAGAAGGATTCAGGCAGTGCTCAAGGCAAAGGGGGGCTATATCAAGTACTAATAATATTCTTTAAATCAAAAGTACATAAATTAGCCCAATGAGGTCTTTATTTTAAAATAATTATATCTTTACCACCTCTGGTCCAAATCACATGATCCAAGGACCATTTGATATCCAAGGGTCCCTACTATATTTCATTTCATTAACACTAAGCAAAATTTCCACATGGTAGTGCAGGATACTTCAAACTCTCCATTAGTGAAGTGTAACTTCTTAATGCATTCTAGATCTAAATCTAAAAGAAAAAAGGGAAAAAATGAAATCTAACCCTAACTCTAAGATGGGATTCCTAGACTGCTCCTATGGGCTTTTATACTAGTGGCCCTAACTAGGCAAGGGAAAGAAGGGATAAGTCTAATACAAGGATGTAAAAGAACTATGCTTTGCCCAGGCCTTGATGGTATTTCAGGGAATCACTTGTAAAAGTCTAACCTAGGGCTTAAGTGACTAAGACTGGGAAACCAGTCCTAGTACCTCACTCCCTTATATATTCCAAGGAAGTCTGCTTACTAAGTACATATGCTACCTAATAAGGAAAGTACCCTGAACTTTAATAGATAAGTAAGAATAAAAGCATGGGATGAATATGAAAGAGTGCCAGCAAATGGCAGGCACAAATATGGTCTGTGAAATGGAAGAGAACACTAGGGTAAAGGAAAAGTCAGGGTCAATGGAGATTAACAGCATGCCTCAACCATAAGGCCAAGAAGATTTCATCTGGATTTCTGCCACATAGATCTGATCCTTATCTAGATCAAGATCAGATTCATCAGAAGATCTGGCAACTGCATTTATCTAAGATCTAGCCACATCCTTATAACTTCTGACAAAGGAATAAATATAAATAATAAAGTGAAATCACAGACTAGAATTTAGTCAAATTGGGGATTTCTTGTGCATAATCATGTGAGATCACATGACTGCTTGAAGCACTAAAGTGTCACTTCATAACAATTAGAGTCAAATATTGGGACAGTTTTTGAAGTTACTATAGATATAGTCAAATTGAAATAGTAACTGTTATAATTTTTATTCCATTTTCTTTATTTTCTCTCTACCCTTGCCACTCTTCACATTGTCACATCATGTGACTTCTTCACCTTTTCACTTCTTCACTTTGTC
The DNA here is from genome assembly GCA_038089275.1 of Pulveroboletus cf. rosaemariae. Taxonomy (NCBI): domain Eukaryota; kingdom Fungi; phylum Basidiomycota; class Agaricomycetes; order Boletales; family Boletaceae; genus Pulveroboletus; species Pulveroboletus cf. rosaemariae. Next base: position 5,098 of record JBBPKN010000600.1, read on the forward strand.
ACTTCTTCACATTTCACTTTGTCACAGGTCTAGACTGGTCTGGATCCTAATATCATTGGCCTTATGTTATCCTCATGTATTTCTAGGTCCCCACTCTCTTATTGCCATTGATTGGCTTACTGTACATTAGTTTAGGGCCAGTCCATTGTACATGGTCAGTGCACATATCTGTACCATATATAAAGAAGAGGTGCAAGCCTGGCTAAACCCCAGTCTTGTGCACTTGAGCTCTTTGCTTTCATAAGTTCAAGTCTCTGGTCTTTTGTTCTATATTCCTTTGCCTAGTTCTGTTGGCTTTAATTCAAAGCCTTCATCCAGTAGCAGTAGTTGAGTGCTCTTAAGCCTCAGAAGATTCATTTTTCAGTTTAGCACTAAGATGGTGCTTTAATAACATTATAAAAAGGATTTTTGAGCTTTTGAACTAATAATCAAAATCTTACCTAAATTATAGAATACCAGCCATTTTTGATTGGTACAAATACAGATATATATATTAGTTACATGTATAAGTATAAAATGTTTCCACATATTATAATTTCCAACCATTATTATGGTTAGATTTCTTTTTTTCACTTAACAAAGTATTAATCTTTTATTGCTTGATGCTGGCCATTCTAATAAAGCCATTGCCAAGTAAAGTGGTGTCAGCCCTTCTGCCATATTCAAGTACCACTCCAAAAAGTGTTATACTCTTTTCAAAGCTATTAGAGATTAGTTTTTCAAACTTTCTTCTATAATATTTATTATTTCCAACATTTTATTATCTCAGAAAAGCTGAAAATGCTGTTTATCCTTCAAATTTTGAAAATAGAGGTCCCCATTCATTTTATTATCAATCTTAGTAGCAAATTCAACTTTCTTCCAAGTCATGTAGCCCCATATTATCAGAGAATCTCCTTTAAGCTTATGGATTTTTACTTATCTACCTTTTTTCATGTTTATTTATATCTATCTAATCCTAGATAATTGACTGTGGTCTCATTAGACCATATTATCTTCTTCCAGTTCTCTATAGTTCAATTCTTGTAAGCATAAGCAAAGTTTAAATAAGTCTAGTAATATCTAGTAGAGAAAAAAGAGTATTTAAACTTTACCATAGTCTTTATACCAGCCTTTTTTAAGTGAAAATGGACTGTGTTGGCAGAAATGAGCTAATCAATGATATTGATAAGGGCATTGGTTACTTAAACAGCATTTTTGACTTTTCAAAGGTAATAAAATGTTGAAAATAGTGAATACTGTAGAAGAAAGATTGAAAAAATAATCTCTAATAGCTTTGAAAAGAATATAACACTTTTTGGAGTAATGTTTGGATATAGCAGAAGAACTAATACCACTTTTCTTGGCAATTGCTTTATTAAGTGAAAAAAAGGAATCTAACCATGATAATGGTTGGAAATCATGATATGTGGGAACATTTTATACTTATACATATAACTAATATGTATATCTGTATTTGTACCAATCAAAAATAGCTGATATTTTATGATTTGGGTAAGATTTTGGTTATTAGTTCAAAAGCTCAAAAATTCTTTTCATGATGTTGCTGTTTCAATTTGATTATCTTCACAGGCTTTGATCCAAATCATGTAACTTAGGGTGCATTATTGTAGCCAAGGATATGTACTATTTATAACTCCACCAAAGCTAAGCTTGATTCCCATGCCATATGGCAGTATACATCATTTACTGCCATTTTGTCATATTTCATAATTCTGACTTCATTCTGACCCAGCTTATGCCTGGTCCTCATACCCAGTAAGCCACTCTAGCCCTCTGACTCCCCTCCATGCAACTCTAGCCCTCCATCATCACTTTATCCCACTTCAGCTACATTTGGACACTTTCTGCCTTGCCATTAGTACAAGCTTCTCTGGCCCTCTATTTCCATTTCACTCTAATTCCAACCTTAGTTCTGTCTCTGCTTTTATTACTATTACTGTTACTGTTACTGTTCCTTGTTTTTCCTTGCCTCTTTCTGCCATTATTCAGTTTCAGTCCGACATTATTGGACATTGTCTTCTTTAATATCTTCATTTGTATCTAGGTTGCATTGGCACATGCCTTTACTTCTGAGATAACTTCTTTTGCATCTTCCTTCCTCCTTTAGATAATCTGTTCCTCCAAGGTATAAATACAGTAGTTCTGTATCCTGTATCTTAGTATGAATATTGACAAAGATATCCTATCTTGATCTCAATCTTACTCTGACTAAGCTATCCAGCTTATCCTCTGACCCTCCAGGTTATTCTGGAGTATCTTCAGGGCTAAAAAATATCCTTGAAGGAATTATAAGACTCTACTCTCACATGACTAGACTTGACTCTTCTTGTTTTGCCTATCTCTTGTGTTGAGTGCTAAGACCACATATTCAATTTCTTCATAAATCAGGACACCACAAAGTGCAAGGGCACATCACATAAGATAAAGCTAAGTCCCATTTGACCAACAAAATCCTTCTTGATCTCTTTTAAAAACCTCTGGACTTCTCCAGAAGCCTATGGAGTTGCATGTTTCTTTTGAATTCAAGCTGCACCAAGGTGCTTGAATCTGACACCTGCTCTCTAGCAACAAGGATTCTGTTTATGTAGTAAAATGGGTATAGTTTTAATACATTTAAGTTAATTTTGAAGTCACTGTATTAGCAACAAAACTATCCCAATGAGTAGTCTGGACAAATATGCAAATATTGACCAATATAGAAGGAATTACATAATTCATGTATATAAATTTAGAAAGCCCTTGATTAGGGCTTTCTAATAATACCTAGGTTCAGGAATCTAGCATCAAATCTGCACATGATATTATTTCAACAATCAAAATGTTACAAACATTGGGATGGTTTTGTTGCTCAGTGTAGGACCAATAGTAGTGTCAACAAGAAGCTCATAATTCAAACAACCTTTTTTTTTCCTTGAATTCTTTCATACCTGGCAAGTCAGTTATGTGAAGTGCATCCGATCCCGATAGTAGTCATGCCTGTCATGGCCATACTCCTCACAGCTAGCTTGGGACAACAAACACAGGTGCACTCACCAAATTGAGCCGGGTCACCAGTAAACCAGAGCCCAAGGCACGGCAGGACATCCAGAAAATAGTTATCAAAGTCTAATCTATCCGAGTTGTTGATACAACGTGGTACTGGACTGTATCTGACGAGTGCACATACCAACCCTAGGAAAGAGTTGACAACCACATAAGTAACGTTTGGAACGTCACAGTATAAAACGCATTGCATCTCGATCATCCGCCCAGAGCCTCGCATATTCCAAGCACAGTCGATAGACATACACTGTTCGTCAAGTCAGTCAATTTTAAAACTGCTTGATGAACGTAAGGTGCAAATAACTGAGGACGAACCTTCCATGTCGGCCATCCTCCCGATGGTATGCCTCCACTGTTTCCCAGCCCGTGCGATCTGTCGCAGTTCTGCGTCCCTCTTCTCTTTGACTGCCTCCCACTTGGCTGTGTCCTGCACGGTCGCATTGGCAGCATTCATTGTCGACGCCGATGGCCCGGAAAAATACGCATGAATGTCGTAAATTTCCGAATACGACGACGAAACGGGTATATAATGCAGCCTCGAGTAGGTGCATGTCAATTCTCGGTACGAAAAAAATAAAAGCCGACGAAGCATACCATGGTTGTATCCAATCCGAAAAGAATTCCTTGTACACCGTCGACTTGAGCACGACGCTATCCGACGCCATCAACCCCAAGAAACGTCCGGAATAGGACATCCCATCCAGATCGATGAGGTACTTGTATGACCAATGCTCACCGAGCGGCACCGGATCTGCAAAACGGTGCAATCTGCGTAGCTCGGCTTCGCCGCCAGGGTAGCTGCCGGTGGCAATGACAAATGCGACATCCATGATGTCCCCGTTGACGTGTTTAGAGGGGACGGTGGTCGAAGTGAAGGTATCGGACTCTAGAGGTGAAGCATGCACAATCGTCACATTTGTAGTGCTATTTTCGTGAGCCATGCGAAGAAATCTGAGGGGTACAGCTCATGATGAGTCCACTAGTAGGTCAAAGCAAAGCCAGCTACCTGTGCCGCTGGTAACTTGGCGTGAAACCCGGCGGTGTGCTGCCCCCTCCAGTTGTGGCACCACGCCAAAATATCAAATCCTTCTTCTGGTCCCAAGGCATCTCCATGTCGTCAATCTCTTTGGCTAGCCTGAGCTCAGGATCCCATGCATATGTATACCTGTGGCTTCCTTGGAAGTAGTAGTGGCTTGGTATCCTGATATCCACAAATCCCTTGGCCTTGGAAGGGGAAAATACGGGATAGAGCACTGGGATCGTTCTCCAATCAGAGAAGAAGTGACCTTGTGTATAGTGAGCCCACGGGTTCTGGCAGAAATCATATTCATCATCGACAGTCTCGGCAAATGCGAGTGTAATGTCCGAGCTTCGGGACTGTCCCAAAAGTGCCTTCGTCTTCTGAACATTCGGGTCGCGGTAAGAACTGAAGAGCTGTCGCGCTGGCATGTCGGGAGGGCACGTGCGTCGATATGCTTCCCATACACTGCCTTCGCCCCGCCAGTCGGGCAAAAAGTCACCCGTCATCGTTGTCGCCTCACCTGTATGGGCCGCGTGATGAATATATCAGGTCCAAATCAACGAGTACATACCAGAAGTATTTTGAAGCGTGAGATTGGGATATTGCAGATGCTCCCAAGGGACGAGCACCCGACCCTCTGCTTTCGTGTTGATCGGCACATCCATGTTTGGTAGCTACAAACAAGATTAGCATTGCATCCAGAGCGACGCGCAAGGCTTGCACACACCTTGTCTCGAAACTTCTCGATCAAAGTACGGAACCCAAGGGATCGGTGACCACGCTCTTTATCTACGTAGGCCTTTTCCATGCGGACGTCATACGCTTGGCCATCCACAATGCGCACGAGGTCAATGGAGGGTAAGTGCCCCACCTGCCAAGCCGTCAGGACAGCTTCAACTCGAGCATAACAAATCAATCCTACCTCATATGCTCGTCGACGCATCTCTTCACCGCTCAATTTCCAAAACGGTGCAAGGTCTTCAACGACGGCATCGAACTCGTCCACAAGTTTAAAGTCATTTTCCTTTGCAAACTCCCACCAGTGGTCAAATCCTAGGGGGGGATCCCTATCATAGCGACGTTTGTACTCTGCAACGGCCTCAGGGAGTGTCTTGCTCTGCCTTGCGAGACGGTTGGTGAATGCGGCTTTAGCATCGGTCATAAGGGTAGTGATTGGGTGCTCGGTGACCGTGCCAGTGTTCCGCGCGAACAAGGGCCAATTGGACGAGAACCAGCTTTTTCGATTGGAAGATGTTCGGTTGGCAGTTTTGCGGTCATGACGAGCGCCAAACAGGCCTGCCAACATGAACAGTAGAAATACGCCCGTAATAAACGTCCATCCGCGCCGTTGTTCAGCGGACCGCATCTACAGAGGTATATTGGCTGATGGTTAGTGACCAAAGTTGAAGTTGCTGAGATGGAGATACCAGAAAAGGCAACAACCCCAGTCCGGAGTGCAGTGAGTTGGCGCTGCCCTCTGCTCGCAAGTGTCATGACCACTTCTTACGCTCGCTCGTCGCCGCGGTCCTCATCGTCGCCTCGTAGACCCCATTGCATTGCTGAGCTCGCAAACCGTGCTACACATAACTTGTGGGACTCGTCAAAGGGTTTAAAGCAGTGGCTCAAAGTCGCCGATGGTTTCCGCAAGGCTGGCAGAGCCTACCATGAGGCAAGCGACCTTGAAGCTGCCTTTGTCGAGTTCGCCAAAGCAGCCACCATCATTCTCGAGAAGCTCCCCTCCCATAAAGAATACTTCACGCTTTTAACTGCAACGCAACGCCATAACCTTGGTCTCGTGAGTCCGCAGCACACCCCATCTAAATACTTCTTTTTTTTTCGTCTCGCGATCCGACGGATGCACGTCTCTGTGTCTCATGCACTCGTATCACTGGATTATGTCCTCACGTATTCGCATGGACAAGTGCTAATGGATTTGCATCACAGAACGGTCAAGACATTCTCGCCCATCTCAGCGATATAAAACCTATTCTTGTTGACCGCTACGAACGATGGGCAGTGCAACATCCCGAGGAAGCAGCCTCCGTGCGTGCTGCACTGGACGCTGGTGTGAACATGCAGGTCGATTCCGGACCCGATCGGTATCCCGACCATGACGACTCAGGTTGGCAGGCTCACGAAGCAGTGCGACGGGAGGCACAACTAAGACGGGAGGAAGCTAGGAGGGAGGAAGCAAGACGTAACAGCGAAGCCCTTTACAAGGCAGTCGAGCAAAAGACAACAGGTCAACATCGTCGTCCCCAGATCGACACCACGCTCAGCAGAAAGAAAGAAGACGCGTTATCAGTTGTAAGGCGTGCGGCGAACATATCTCGAGAGCTGTCCCTCATTAGACGGGACAGGTCGGATAGGTCTGGCTCAGAACCTGTTACCCCTGTCAGTGGTAGCGAAGAACGGGAACGGCGGCGAGAACGCGAGCGCGAGCGTGACGACGGCCGGTATTACCAGGAAGAAGCCAAGCGACGTGAGGAAGAGGAAGTCGTTCGAAGACGGAATAGAGAGCAGGAGGGAATACTGAGGCGTCAGCAAGAAGCAGAAGCAGCGTCTCGCGCAGCTCGCCGCAGTCTCATCCCTTCACCTACATATGCGCCTTCGGCATCCACGCATAATTATCAGCATGCTCAACCGTCACCAAGGAACGGAGAGCCTGTCTATGAAGACGTCCTTCCATCCTCCATGCCATTAGAAAGTCCGACAAGGTGAGCTTCACCATCACTTCTGTCTTCATATCCGCCTCATCTAGACACTATAACAGACACCAGACGCAATCTATGAAAGGGTACGTAGGTTGATTTCGCCAAGGGTTGCATATCGCTTACTCTTCCATTCAGTCCCACATACCCAATACCAATCACAACCACATCACCCGCACCGCCAGATGGGTACATTCGATATCCGCAGCTCATGTCCCAGCACCAACTCTCACAGGGTTATATCCCCTCTTTGCAGTCCATGTTTAGTTATCCCAGCTTGAAACCTTCCGAAGTAGGACCTTCTTCCCTTCTGTTCATCCCAGAGTCGTCTAAGGCGCCATCTGTCCACCTCTATCCTGCCGACACGCTCCCTCGTCCTTCTGTACCCGTACAGGCCAACCAAGTTGCACCGCCTAGCAGTCAATACACTGCTGCCTTCTCAGCCCTTTCTCGAACGCAGGGTCCACCGCCACCTGTACCAGCACTTCATATCGATGGCGAACGATTCCGCACGGCCTCCCAAGAGTCCGCTCGCATTACTCGGGAGCGTACGAGCGCAGACAACTTTCCAGAACTCAAGACGGTCTCTCTCCCACGGGACTGTCTTCCACGTTTCCTCTCCATTGCTGCCCTCAATACCTCGCGGAACCGCGAAACCTGTGGGCTATTGTTGGGAAAGGACCAAAAAGGCAAGTATGTCGTGACGACGTTGTTGATTCCCAGACAGCATTCGACGAGCGATACGTGTACGATGGATGAAGAGGAATTGGTGATGCAGTTTACGGAGGAACGGTCGCTAATCACGCTTGGATGGGTGAGTTGGGGATTTATAGCACGATCATTGTCACACTGAAGACCTTGTTATGGTCGTTAGATCCACACGCACCCGTCGCAGTCATGTGAGCATCTAACAGGAACACTCTTGGATGACCATTTCTCATCGTGTCATGGTCGTTTGTCTGCACGTGCATGTACAGGTTTCATGTCCTCGGTTGACTTGCACACTCACTCGGGTTTCCAACGTATGCTTCCTGAATCCTTTGCCGTAGTCTGTGCACCCAAATTCACGCCCAAGTACGTTCCTTATCCATCTTTGTGTGTGCCACCTGAAAATCCACAATCATGATTTCCCACAGCTTTGGAATCTTTCGTCTAACGGATCCACCTGGTATACAATCGATTCTAAATTGTCATGCCAAGGAAGCGTTTCATCCCCACCCCGATCTCCCTATTTATACCGTACGTCTCCTTTGTCTATTCCCTTGTCGTCTTGCTTTGTCCGTACCTCGATTTGGTGCTGACGCGCACTCTGTTTATCCTTGATCTGGCACCCCATTTGGGATTGAACGGCGTTGAACTGGATGAACGGGTCATAAAGGATGCGGACAAGGGACACGTACAGATGAGAGACATGCCGCTCGAGATTGTAGATTTGCGGTGACCGCGTGCGCATATGCACACACGCCAGTCTTGGTCGTTTCTACTCCCCCGTCTTCTATTCTTTTCTCTTGTCTCTTTTTTCACGCGCTGGTCCCCATTCAATATGGTCATACCTTCATACGCCTTCTTGACATGTATCCCGTCTTGTCCCCCCCTCATTCTGTTCCCCCATCCTTTTCTTCTTTATCCGCATTACGGACGTTTCTCCATATGTATCTCCTCAAGCATGCAAGGCAAGTAACCATCAACATGGCATATTAAAATATTTTCATTTTCATAGCTTGCATGAGTGAACACGTGACGAGAATGCGGGTCACATGCCGACCACACCGGCTGAGCCCAAGCCGAGATCGATTCTTGTCACTGCCAGGGAGGAAAAGGACAGTAGACAGAGGTCACACAGACGGACAAGATGATCTGGACACTGTCATGATTAGCTCGGTCGTGATGTCACTGGATTTCGGGTCAGTATATCACTTGCCGAGGAGAGATAATGGCAGAGCGGTGCAGACCCTCGACAGACCCTGGGCCTACCGAGACTCGTGGCACGCCTGGCCATGACAAGCATCGCACCTGTCGTTGAGGAACGGGACGCGGTCGGTCACACAACGGGCCCTGGAATCGAGGGCCACACAGCTCGGTACATCTACGCTGAAACGGACACCCGTCGGCTCGGAGCATAGGTGGAACAGATATTCGACGCTATCGTTGGACAGAGGATCAGTCCCCCTCCTCCCCTAAACGTGGGTGCCTGGCCGCGAAGGCGCAAAGGGGTGGGAGTAGGATGGAGACTGCTGCGGGGGAGAGGGTCAACTGTTTGATGGCTATGCCCATTGACCAGGGAAATGGGTATGAACATCGACGTGCACACCCACGATATGTATATCTCGCCCCGTCCCTGAGTCTCGGAACCCCCGATTGAGGTCCACCACGCCGCCCAGCTCGAGGTCAGATTCCTGGCCCGTGTGTTATTTACCGACCTTGACGTGCCGCATGATTGACGACGACAGGATGAATGATGATGATGGATGATGGCGACGATAGCCTTCGGGTCGATTGCTGAGGATGTCACTCGAGTGTCAAAACCTTCAAACTCTGTGCTCTTTGGGCTCCCCTGGATCTGAGCTCGAGGGTGGCACGACGCTTACGAGGTGGACGGATTCGGTATTCGGTGTCCTAGTGTGCTGGGTCCGGAGTCATCGATAGCGATATCATTAGGTCCATCCTATCCGAGGCAAGGTTGGCCACGTCGAACAAAAGCGGCGGGCCCGACGTTCTTCCAAAGGCAACAGTGTCTCCCTGAAGACAACGGAGATGGTGGGAGCGGACATACGAGTCTGGAATGGGGGAAAGTATTGCCCGAGGGGATTCCATTCTCACCAAAATTACCCCAGTGTTCCCGAATGGAGCCATAGGCGCCAACAATCGGAAGAACGTGCGCGCCACACTTGGAATGAGGACCGTTGTGACCATCGAAAATTGGATATGGGCCTTTTGAATTTGGATATCAAAAGGGATGCGTGACGATCGCAAAGCGGCCATCCGTGTCATCGACGAAAGAGCGTATGATCAGGGCAATGGGCGATGCCTTGATGGGGATGGATATCAGGGTGTGTAATTCAGTGGGACACGACGAACCAGTGCTCGCAGAGCCAGAGAAGTTGGCAAAGGTGGTGTCGGGAGTCCGGAACGGGTGGTGTCTGTGCCCCCACGCCCGGCTAGTCTCTTACTCTCTTCTTGCTGTTTTGAACGCGCGCCGTTTCACGGCGGACATCCAAATCGACTGAGATTTGTCTGATGGCAGTCTGAAATGTGACAACAACCGGAATCCATCCTGATCAGCCGCAGAGCTCACTCCGGCTGTACAAGCTCGCTCGGAGCGACCGTCGACCGCTGACGGGTGCCAGCGAGCCTGGCAATCACCGCGCCATGCAGTGGGATGTCTGACATTGGACGTGGAGATGCACGTGTTTGAGCATGGTCGTAAGTGACGTTTCATATACGATATGGCAACTCCCTACGGTGGATCTGATCCCATCCCGTTCCGCACCGCGGAGGCACAACATTCGTGTCGCTTGCATGGGGATGGGGAGCAGGGACAAGCCGTGGACATACCAGACGATGCAGGGTCTCGAGAGCGACCTTGCGCACCAACACACGTCATCTCCTATTTCCCCGTGTCAAACATGCGACATCGGGATGCAGCGGCCATCTCCCACCTTTCGATGCTCCTTCCTGATCGGCGCGTTCTGGTAGAGCCAAGAAAAGGGACAGATGCCAGTGGAGTGCGCGCGTACTTTATTGGGGACACGCTGGCACCTACAACGGGATGGCGTTATCGGCTTGAAGCTGCTCCGGGGAGAGCCGAGATCAAGATGACCCCTATGAGAACAAGATTAGAGCCGGGTGCACCAGCGAACCAATAGCTGATGCCATGCCAACATGGATAGGATCACCACACGCGTGCAGTGATACGCTGCCAGTCCATGGACATGCACAATCACCGACTGCGGCTGCACGATGACAGACGGAATAAATCACATTCTGAACGACACGTGTTACGAGAAGAGGAATCCGAGAAGAAGAAGATCTCGGAATTGGCCTTTTCAGTCTGTTCAGCGCTAGGGCATGACCGGATTCAGAAGGCTAGGGGTGGGGAGCTGAGGAGATTGGATCTGACCAAGGAGTGTATTTTTATTTGCTAGACTTGGGATGGATTCGATGCAGCGATGGGGCCAAGGGTACCCGTGTTGGAGACGCTATCACATCCCGAACGCTTCCTGTATGGTGCACATCCATCCGGAAACTTGCGCTCGTCGCTCGTCTGGGCCTGACTGGAGACACACATGTCTGAGCCCAGCCGAAAGAAAATGTACGAGAACATGTCCGTCAGCACCGCTCGGGAACCAAACAACACCGCGTGGCCTTGCGGTTTCGAAACGCGTCTGCGAAGTTGAACAACTTTCATTGCTCCGTATACTCTTTTTTTCCCATGAGCGTCGATCCCAGCGTATCAGCTCAGCCGCTAGCGTACCGCCCAGCTGCGACAGCACCTCGGTGTATGACCCAGGTGAAGACACACGATAGTTCTTGTGCGCCGGGTCCCAAAATGGAACCAAGCGTACTGCGGGGACATGGAAGCCAAGAACCGGGCAGGGGGAGAAGAGAAGACCGAGGGCACTTCGGTCGTAGGTACGTAACTGGGGATAATGTATGTACGTCTAATCTGACACTGCATAACCATAGTCTAGCACATGACCCCCAACTCTTGACACCGCTTACCATTCAATTGTCTCGCAGAGGCACGGACGGGCGAGATCGCAATCGCTGCAGAGGACGATGATAACGCGCCGTGCCCTTTCACCGCTCGTGCGCACCCCCATCGAGTGGCGGCAGATGGCGTCGATTCTCCGCAGTGCGTCATGGTGGTTGGGTGGGTGACTCACTGCCTCTTCGATGCCTTCCGAGAGCACCGGGCGTAATACGATGTCCACCTCAGACCAGGCTCATGTCCGCCCCTCCTGGTCCTAGACCTGATCCGACCTCTCCCGTCTCTTCCGTGTGCGGTGCAGTCTCGCACCGTCACCTTCACACTTCATTCCTGGATGCTTCACATCTCGTGCTCCATGTTTCGCGTTCACAGTTCTAAAGCTAAGCTTGTACTGAAAGGTGACGTGTGACGATCGAGTGCGAAAGCTTTGCATCTGCTTCTGTGGTCACGACCGGGCAGCCTTGTGGAGGCCCGTCCATGATCCTACAGCTTGGAAGGTGGCTTGCGTTGCCTTCCTTAGGACAATGCAAATGGAGCGGACCGGCACCGGTTGGGCTTGCACCCACAGTGCGAACCTTGAGTTCCCATCCATTGTCCTTCGCCCCTGCCCTTGTTACAGGTGTTGTTCGAGCTGTCTACCCGCGTACGTAACTGCGCTGCCTCGCCAAGTCCGCGTTGTTGTCCCGCTTCAATTCATGGCGAGGGCGTTATAAGTCGAGCATAGGAGGAAACGGGCGCAGCGCAGGAGCGCGGTCTTCTATGATACCCCCGGTCCACGCGCCCCCCCCTGAACTATCTTTTCGCGAACTCCCTCCCACAGCGTGACCAATCTTGATCCACGCTATCTTCATTCCGCATTCGCACCCTTCCAGAGCAAGCAGAGGAATATACCATCAACACGTTGCTTTGGCCGTGTCAGGCAACCCGGCTTCGTCATTCCCTCCCCCAAGCCAACTCGGGCAGGTGCTTCTATACAGCCACCGCGTCCGAGGTAAATACCCGCCTCTCCGTCCATCCTCCCCCTCTCCCTCACTTGTCTTCCTGTCCCCCATGTTTCCTTCGTCAATCCTCTCATCACCTGCACTCTCCGCTGCCAGTCGTCTCTCAGACGGGAGCAGTCGACACTCTGATCAGGGCCACCCCTTCTCCCGCACAAAAAGCCAGCCCGAATTCGAGATCGAACGTCTTCACAAGACCACCAACGGCATACCCAAACGACCATCCGCACGGAGACTTCAGTCAGACTATGCAGCCGAGCATGCATTCCGCACGACCGTCTCCCGCTTTCTCACAGCCAAAGCACGTCCCTTTACTGCATCCGGTCGCATCCCCCTCGATCCCTCCGCACTCGTCCTCTTCTTCCGCTCAAAGGTGCGTCTCCATCTCAGTCTGGCCCGTGTGACGGTGCATTGAACCCTACAACAGAGTGGCATCACTCACTCGCTCGATTTCCCCATCGACGTAGATTATGACACACCACCAGCGTTGGACGTCTTGATCGCCGCATGTCGACCTCATCAAACAGCGGGAATCAACGTCTTCCCCGACCGTGACTCGCTCTTCTACCCACCTAACCTCCCTCTCACCGCCACGCTAGAGATCGCGAACCACCCCATCCTCGACGCGGTGCGCAATGCTCTCTTTCCAAATCTGCCCGTCGGCCACTACCTCATCACCGTACGAGATCGACTAGAAGTCATAGCGAATGGCTGCCGGATGTCTCCACAACCGCGCACGTTGCGGAACGACGGCCGGGTGGCTACGATCGTGGTAACCCTCCCCGTACAACACCGTGGTGGTACCATGATCGTCCGCGCCGCCGACGGCAGCGAGGAAAAATTCTTTGGAGGTGGTCAACCCGAACAGGTTGAATGGACTGCCTTCCTCGCAGAATGTGAATACGAAGTCGAAACTGTCCAACAGGGGTGCCGGATGAGTATCTCGTTTGCGGTGCATCTCAAGACGTACGGGCCCTCAGTGGACCCGCTCATTACACCGAGCGAACATTTTTTGGACCTGTTGTCCCCCGTATTGAGCTTGTCACGAGGGCGAAAAGTGGCGTTTTACCTCACACAGGAGTATGGCGTAAATCCAGCCGAAGCAATAGCCGAGTCATTGGTGCCACATGTACGTCTCTCTCTATGCGTTCCTGCGTCGCGCCTTGCCACCTCACATCGCTTTGCGCCTTGGCGGAGGGGCGTGACCGGTGAAAAGGGGCCGAGCTGACAATATCCTGTGCGATTACCAGCTGAAAGGAAGCGACTCGCTCTTGTACCACGCCCTCAAGGCGTACAAGCTCGCACCAGAGCTCCACTGGGCTGCAGGGGGATACATCTGGCCCATCGACCGCACGGTCGAATGTGGCAACGATGCCCTGACCGAATCGCCCACGGCCGCTGCCATGATGCCCTTTTCCACGCCCTACAGCTCGCCTGCCAAACGCAACGTGCCAGTACCGGTAAGACCGATGAGCTACTACGGCGATCCTGCCGAAGACGAGGAACTCGATACAATACGGACGGAGGCGGATATGATTCGGTTACGGGTGGAAGAGTCAGGTGCGATCGCACTGGCAGACGCGGAGATAAGCATCTTGTCGGATTGGGTACCTGGACCAACGACCAAGGAACGAGTATATTTCTCCTCGGGCGGGGAACTAGAAAAGTTGATCGTAAACGTGTTGATGGTCACATTCGTCCCATGAGCGCGGACTCGTCCTCTTTTTTCAGTCGCTGCTGTGAGGAGGCGGTGAACCAGCTGGCCTGTTTCTTTTCTCCTCCACTTTTTGTCTCGGCTATACTAATATTAGTGACACGTTACCATCTGTAATATTTTTGCACTTGTATACGAGAGCAGAATGGAAATGCGAGAAGCATGGATGGGGACGCGCACGCTGTGTCGCGAGATGAGTTGTGGTCGCAGACCAAACAGACATTTGATCTCCGGTCCAATTTCTGCCGTGAAGTTGGATTCGGCATTCGGCACTGTGGTCGTCATGCCCAAGGACCACCGACCGCATCGTCTTCCGGCCAAGGTTTCTGATGCAGAGTGCTTGCTGTATACACGATGCGAACATCATTCAGATATAGCACACACGTGTGGTCGATTGATGATGGCAGAATTAGGTTGACAGGATGGAAGAAAGAGACGTTCAGTTGGGATAGACTTGGGACGTCACCGAAGGGAACTCGGCAAAAAAGGCGCCTATGTGATACACGCTCGCCTTCGATGTGTCACACACAGGTAAGTGGTATGTATGTAATTCGACGACCGGGGGAGGGCGCACGCATGCACGCCAGCGTGTATGATGAGCGTGGTTGCGTGCGTCTACGGTACTTTGGGCCAGATCTCGGCGCCATGAGTGTTTTTATTTTATTTTTCTCTTAGGACGTGTCTGGTCACATTCGCTTTCCTTCCCCGCTTTTTTCGGGGTACTATACAGAAGGGGATAGGATCGTGGAAGCGAAGTAGCAGGACTACTTGGTCTCGGCAGCTGCTTCTCAATGAGGTTGCTTGTCCAAAAAAATGAAATGTGACACCTTGTATCCATGCGAGAAACAGTTACGGGACGGGATACGGACATTAACCAAGTACAGCATTCCGCGTCTTTTTGATTTTTGACTTGGGTTCCATCCGGTTTTTCCGCTCCACGTGTGCGCGCTAGTATCGACGCCGGACATCGCCAAGTTTATGATCATCCACATTGCTGTGATCCCGCCCATGGAATTCCTTCATTGTCTATATCCAAATCTGTTTCGACACGCTGCAGCTAATATGGTGTACATAGCCATGGCCCTGTGGTTTACAGAGCCGAGGAGGAGTAGACCTCCATAATACTGGTCTTGCTGTGTTGATCCGAACCGCCGACCGAGCACGAACCGTTTTCTCGTGCTGCAAAGTTTGCACTGGTGTCCATGTCGCAGACGCATCATCGCATGTTCTTGTCTTTCGAGGCTCTGGCTTGAGATCCGGAGCCAGGATGACATCACCTCTGGGAGTTGGGTGGCACGTTGTGATTGGGCCTTCAGTGGGTGTCTCGGTCGCATATGTCACCGTCGGACCATCACTCAAGGCATACTCGTCACGGATTTTCTACTCGCCTCCTGGTGGTGTCCTGGGACCGCCAGAACGGGAGAGAGCAACTGGTCAGGACGCTCCTGGCTTCAGGCAATGCACAGGAGCATGGTATGACACCCTGGGCGAGTGTCTATGAAAAGAAATCCCGCATCTCCTAGGATCAGCCATCAACTAGCACGTCTGGCGTTCCAATGCTAACCACATGTATGGTGGCCGTCATGATGCTATGGGCTCAGGGCTGCGTCGCCACGGGCGTCCCGGACTAGTCAATGTCTACATCGATCTGTTCGGATTGAGACACGTCAAGGGAGTAGCTCATTCCCGCCCAGCGGGCCACCCATGATGGGCTTCATGGCCCCGTTATACACCAAGTACCGTTTCCTGTATTCCATCACACCGATTCAGGGTTCTCTCACATCGAGTTCCACAGAAGCCCGTTGGCGCAGGTGTTTGATTGATGATTACTCGTTCTTCTGTTTTCATGATGGTGCGCACCTTTTGTTGTCCATCATCCGTCAATGAACTCGGTCGATCTGATTAGTCGAGTGATCAGAGGCAAGTTCAACGATATCACCACAGAACTGGGTTTGCGCACCCGTGTACATCCATATGCTTCTTGACCTGGATCCCTGGAAAGTCCTCATGTACGCTTTCCGGGTTATTTTTTGGACTTTGATACCCCCGAAGCACCTCTCAGGCTCTCGAGTCACCTCCAGGTAGGGTCAGGGACTTGTAGATAGCTCTCGCCTAGAACCTCTATCGCTTCAGCTTGTTTTTCAACATTTCATCGGAAAGGTGCCATCCGACGTTACCATCCAAAAGCTTCCAGGGCGACATCTAGGTTCGTTCCTACCGCTGCACCTCGACGTTCCTTTCAGGTGTCCCTTTGGCGGATGACGCGTGTTCTTCCGCGCGGTCCTCATGGCTTCCCCCTTCTAATTGAATTCCAGATCCTGTGTGATTCATAAGAGAGAGAGAGAGAGATAGGGGGGGTTCTCCTAGACGATCAAGGCCGCACCGCTTTAAAATCGTGAATGTACCCTTGGGTGTAGTAACACGGCCAACCCAACCCAACCCAACCCAACACCGTTCCGGACGAAGCTCCGAAGGACGAAAAAGCGTGGAAAAACTGCTGATTTTACTATGTCGTCTCTGCAGAATCCTGGGACCATCACGACTGCCGCCGACGTGTATGGACACCAGTGTGCCGGGCTCCCCTCTACTGCTCATTCGCGGATATCGTAGTTGGCTCAATTTGTGACATTACGAACGAGCTCGTGATGATCCAGAACCCTGGTGAAGTGGCAAACACCAGTTTGCGGTTGCAACTGTCGCAGAGACAACTGTGCGGTTAGATTCAAAGCCGCTGAGACGACGTCAGAAGTATGTTTCTATGGGACAAGGATCTCGGGACGTTCGAGAAGTGGCGCGAAAATGGCGAATGAGGAAGGTTACTGAAATAGATTGTGGCCTAACATGGCTGTGAGCCTGTTGATCCTGCCACCAGTCCCAGTGTAAGGAGCTCGCAGCTTTCTCCACATGCCACAAGATCCATCCACTCGAGGTTGGTATGCCCTCCAACGGCTGCCAAAAGCAGTCACGTGCTTTTTTAAAATTTAAGCATCACGTGTGCCAACGAGGCATCCTTGATCGCTCCAAGTACGCACGACCAATCGACATGAATGGTTACGAGCGAAAGTTTGGGCGCGCTGGCGACTTCCTACATTTCAACCAACGACGTCACAGATACCGGCGGTGAAACAGGGTCAGATCCCGAACATTGTTCCCATTCTTTGTGCGAGGACGTTGGAGCATGCAAGTAATACGTGTCCGGATCCTGAGCGTGGTGGCCTACTCGTGCATAGGGAACCGACAGCAGGACGGAGACCGACTACCTATTACGCGGAGGTGAGTGAAGACACGGGAAGTGCTCTCAGCCGGATTTCTTGGCCGCAAGGACCCGACATGTTGGCGACCTCCGTGAGAGCGGGTCCGAAAGGTTCGGGGGAGATATCGATCCACAGGTCGCATTAGCTGTGAACTCGCAAGACACCTCGAGCCGAGGAGGCCATGGCGTTTGAAAATAGGCGGTCGTTCGTGGGCTGTGCCACGGGACGCGAAGGTTTGCATCGGGTAACATCCAAGCCTTGGGAGTGGTACATGCCCGAAATTTGATCGACTTACAGCATCCTTGCTCTGCATATTCGTTTACTCACCCTAGAACTCAGTGATGTTGAAATCTGAAACGTCAAGCCGCCGTTGCCTGACCGTGACCTGCTGCTCAATTACACGTACATAGGATCCACAACTAGATAGCAAGCAAACTACTTCTTTCGCAAGTCCGTACATCCCGCAGATCGTCGTTGACGTGCCGATTAGGCCCTACTTTCTACCGACTGCATCTCTACCGACTGCATCTCTACGTCTCCTGGGGCATCGGGGGCTGGTGAATCGGCAAATCCAATCGGGGACACCACCAGGGCTCGGGAAGACAAACCAAACCCGGTGTCGAGTCCCATACTCTGCCCATAATGGACGTTGTGTAGGTGTAACTCTCGTATGTTCATGATGAACCGGGGGGAGAGGGTGAACACGAAGATGAATGTCAACATGTCCATCACGAATCCAAACGTGCCCTCGCCAAAGTCGATACTGTAGAGCAGGTGACTGTGCTTATCGAAAGTTGACGGCGTCCGGTTATGGTTCATATTCCGACGGGGCGGCGGTGGGAACGAGAGTGCAGAGAGAGAAAGTAAAGGAACGTACGCGAGGAAGTAGAGGATGCCCTCCCTGACGAGAAGGTTGAGGTATCGATTGACTTTCCACTGCTCGGTCGCCCTGTATGTTTGAATTGATTCCGCATAAAACCGGGCGACGGCAAGACCAAACATAAGCGCAGCGAGAAGAAGCCGAGGAATAAGCTTATATGAGCCAAGCTTGGATGGGGCGGTGGATATCGGATTGCAGAACGACATGTCAAGTATCTGGGGAGTACTCACTATGGGAGGTGAAACTGTGTATGGTTTTTTGAATAAAAGTGGTTAATGCGCACTTGCCAAGTAGGTATGAGGGTTGTCGTAGTACGCCGTAGAAACAGCATAAAGAACGACCGTAACTGCATAGGGCACAAGAAGCAAGCTCATGACGATCCTAGATTGATCGTACATCGCATACACGCGCAGGATCATCACAACTGATCCAGATACATGCAGTTTGTCACCTAGATGGTCTATAGAGCACAGATCTACTTACTGTCGGCAGCGGCAAGATATATTGTAAATGCCCAGTCGGATACGATGAGGAGAACCGTGCCTTTTGATGTATGAGTTGATTTTGATATGTCCGACGGTTGAGGGATCCCACCTACACCTATATGATCGTTATCAGTAATCGTGACATGTGAGGTCGACAAAACCTACATCTATTTGATTGCGTATTTTTGTCGGGTAAGGAACGTACTAAGATATGATAGAAAACGTACCGAAGGAGGGCCAGGAATGAAAGCGCTTCCGTCTTTCAGAGCAGTATAAGCAGGTCCACACAGGTAGCCTGATGTAATACATACAAAGTCCTTTTATCCTGTGTAGAGCGCCGAATTTCAGTCACCTCACCCTCTGAACATCGCTTGAGATGACTTACAAGGCAAAAGTAAGCCCTAAATAACGAACCTTCTAAATGCGTCAGGGTCAGTTTGCGCTTGGGATACCAGATACGCACAAGAATGAACATCACAGACACAAAAGTCCATGACCTATTCTGTGAAAATGCGATCAGAGTCACATATCGCATGTATTCATGAGGCTGGCCAAACCCAAATATACTCTATCTGCGAAGATTGTCATGATGAAATCCTAATAGGGAAAACGGAAAATACAAGAGCACCTCTCTCGAAAAGGTGATGACTGAATGAAAGAGCAGACTCGGATTTGAGTTCGGAGGGTGGTGATGAATGCATAGTACTTACCATAATCATATATGACAACTGTGGCAATCACGACTGCAGTGTCGATAGGATGAGGTTGCTCGCCCTAATGGTAAGCACTCTTACGAGACACGTAGTTATTGAATTGTATCTCTCCCACAGCAGGTTGTAAATCAGAAGACATGGCCTGAGCGTAGGTTGGAGGAGAGATGACCAACAAGTGACGAAAGGCGATTCCGGAAATACTGAATAGACCAGCTACCCAGTTAAATACGCCAATGCATGGCCAAGCCCTTGTCGTGTTACGAGATAGTAATTTCACTCCCCAGGGAACACGGGGTACGTAGGATCCGTCAGAGAAGAAACGGAAGCACGCGAAATGAATCACTGGCAGCCAAGCGTTTCAAAACGGCCGCACCACTGATAACAAACGTGACTGCCTGTGGGGTGGGTAAGGAAAAATGATCACCTACTGTTTAATAGGCGTGTGAGTGTTTCGTCGACCAGCGAGCGTCCGAGTCTTGTACTTACGAGTTCGCCGCTACTCAGTAGAGCCCATACCGCTCCTACTTACGCCATCGACGTGACCTGTTATTTCTTGCAGACCTACCAGGGAGATATTCAACCTATCTGCTCCCCAAGAGTGTGAAAAACCAGGCACAACGCCGGGCGCCGGTGAGGTATCAGGAAACCATGAACGGCGTTCCCTGAATTGATGGCCAATGAATTGTTAGTATTTCAATCTAACGAGCCCATGTCGTGCTGCGACAGTGTTGTGAATACAGTAGTTTTGAAGAAGTTGTCATCGAAGTGGCAAAAGAGCGGATGGCAAAGCAGCAGATGCCTACGAATGAGCTTGACCTAGAAAGGCGACTAACGAGTCCTTCCTAACCGTTCCCATCAGAAGCTCTGTCTGAGACCACGATGTTTTCAACAGGTCTAATTAGAACAGAACACTTCATATACTTGTGTCCAGGTCATCAGGTGTGGAATCAGGCATGTGAGTGGCCCCCATATGGTACCAGTGCACTCTTCCAGTAACTCCAAACAGTATCCAACGCATCCGGTGACTTAAATTGACTATTCGACCAGCTTTTTCATGTTGTTCGAGTTGTCCAAAATGACCTGGTGGATTGAGTGTCGCTGGTGCTTGCCCTGTAGCAGTCTCATTTGAATCGTGGCCTAGGCGGTGCCGTTCATTCCTCGTCTAGTTCAACGTCGTTACGACCGCTTTAACGCTCCCTGCGCCTCTCCATACCTTGCGTCGCTGACTGATTCGCTCTGTGGGTCTGCACGCTCCGCCAGTATGCTTGAGGACATACGTTGTCGCATTCCTTCGTTTCATCACAGGGTCACTCGGGCTAACCAGTAGCTGAGGACGAGATTTTGGGTGCTGACGAGTTTGTCATCCAATTGAGGCTAAGGAGGTAATCCCTAGAATACGATCATGCTGAGTTACTTACGTCCCGTAGCCTCGGTGCCGTCGAACATCAAGGTGAACTGTGATTGTCACCGACTGGGAGTTTTTAGCGTCGGTTTCGGTAGGCAAAATTCAGACGTGGAGTCTGACCGTGGAGGGAATTCCCAGTCTAGCCCTAGGAAATTCTCGTGTCGTTGCTCTGCCAGCGCTTGACAGTGCTACACACCTGGTATTCATCCTCGCTGATAAGCCCAACAGAATCCAAGAAACGGGATGCTGGGGACAAGCAAGAGTGGGTTTAGCCAATCGGACGTCGCCCGTATGCACTACATGGTGTTCAACGCCGTGCGAATACGACATCACTGGTTCAGTTGAATCACCTCGCACAAATTCAACATAAGCCATTCACGTGGTCCAGACTTCCCCGGTTTTGTATCAGGGTCCTGTCGCTCTGTTCCTGTGGCCAAGTGTTTTGGCGGTGGGTTGTGATACGTTCTTGGCGGAACCCACATGCCACTACTGAAGGCGAAAATGCGATGCATGGTTTCTGTTGTTGGAGAATGTTGGGCCTCCTGTTCTTGGTACGAGCCAGGACGTTCAAATCAGACACTTTTGTTACTCTTATTCTCGAACTCTTCGCTATTTCCAGGTGCATCTGATTTGGGGTATCATTGGGCGTTCCAAACTACCCTCATGGATGCAGCTGGAAAATCTCGACACTCGACGCAAAAGGGACCGAGTTCTGGACCACTAGAGTGTAAGAAATCGGTGTTAACTCGCCCCGACCACATCGCCCATGGCCGCGCTCGTGAATAATTATCCACAATAAGCAGGGTTTGCGAGTTGTGCCTAGGTCGAGCTCTGGCTGTGACCACCAACAAATGAAACCCGATGAACGCCTCTCATCGTAATGCCCTATCTCACCGGGCTCTTTTGGCGATAATAGATGCGGGATATTTCAGACTCACCGAATTTCCATGGCATTTCATATCCGTCGGCGAATCCCCCGTCCCAGCGGCCTTATACCACTACCTCGTGTAAAAGCCCGCCTTTCCATCACCTCGGTCGTCCTTCTATCATTCGAGTCACTTCACTCATGTCTGATAACAGATATGTGTGGCGGTTTTGCCTTTCCTGAACCTGGCATTCCTTTTCAAATCGTACGAATTGGTATTGGTTCTCTCAGGATGGGTGAAGGATTCGCTGCCAACACCAATTACTGCATTGCCAATGAGGTGAAGTAGACGGTAATATATCCGGCTTCCATGTGACGATAATCCTGAGACCCGAATTCTCACTCTTCCCCTCAAGAGCAAAACTCAACGTGGAATGGCGACTGTATAGACTGGAAGATGTTGCAAGACCAGAGCACGTGCTTGTTACTTGATGATAAGTTCACCGTTTTGTGGATACATCGACACGCTCGCGATCGTTTATAACATGTGCTATCGTTCCCGCCAGCGTGGACACGTAGGCAATAATGAGCAACGTTGCGCCAGGTATATGTCGACTCCAACTTGGACGGTCTCTGTGTAGACGCTTCGATCTACGCTGCGCTTCGCCTAGCGCCAGGGGAACGAGGGATTTCTGCGTATGAGTTCGCGAAGCCTCGCCCTTGTAATTCGTGTGATTAGGAGGCTCGTTACGAACGACTACCTTTGATGCGCTCCGTTTTCTTGACACAGTAGTGGCGCCGGGCTCTTCAAAATAAGTCGAGATTATCTGGTCCATGGAGAAGTCCGCGGAAGTAAACACTGAATTGCACCCCCTCGCTGCCAATAGCGTGCTTTCCACGCACCTTATCTCTGAGGGATCGAATGCAGACCTTTAAGAGCGAGACGTACTTGACAGGACCACTGTCTTCAGATCCCCCATGTGAGGTCCAGTGAGAGAAGTTCGGAAGAGTGTTCGCGAACGAGAGATCCTGACTCTCGAGTATTGATCCAGATTTGCTTGCGAAAGACGAATTCGGGACAACGGTCAGAGGGGAATATTTGGCGACCTACCGCTGCTACACCGCACAAGATCTCCGTATAATACTTTCACTGGGCCCGTAGAGGCGACCATAAATGTGCAATTCGACATCCATGGCGAGAAGTCAGAGCAGCCAACTTGGGAGTTCGCCATGGTATATAAGCATTGCTCTCTAGAGCTGCCAAGGCAGGTTTTCAATATGAGGGTCACTGTGAAGTTGATCTGCCGCCACGGATGGTGTTGAATGTCTACGCGGATGGCTCGTAAACTTCCAGCAGCGAAAGATTTCCCTCCAAGACACTCTGAGCAGTCTCTATCGTCCAGTAGGCACGGTCAGGAACGGGATCCATCCATTGTTCATCGGTGATGTACAGTCTAGCAAGCGGCGATGACGAAAAGAGGTTCTTTGATCTTCGACAAAGACATCTAGTTCGGGTGTGAGTGGAAATAATATTTTACTGGTGGTCTCTGGTGATCTGGGATGTCTGAGTGCGGGTCACCAAAGCAGAATTTTTCACACGCGCACCCTGGTGGGTGTACAGTCGACAGTTTCAAGGCCGTCAAAGCGAATGCCAACCAAATAATATGATCCCGACTACGAGGCTATTCGTTCGTTGGTTCATAGAGTGTCAACTGGGCGATATGTATTAGCATCAAACGCATGACATTCGCTCCACCTGATGCTAGTGTCCAGTTTGCCATTATTCATGGGGAAAAATACTGAAAGATGCTCCTGAAGTATCGCAAGAAGCGCGGTGCTGAAGGCATAGCACGTTATTCAGTACTCATATTGCATTTTTGGGAGGTCAATCAATTTTTTTGAGGAGATCCCGTCTTGTGCAGTTTCCCTGGTTGCCACCATGGGGTAGGCTTAATAGGTGGTGACCTACTCGAGGTGCAGCATTAATTTTCACTTTGGCAGAGTACAAGAAGCGATCTGTAGTCTTGAATAGTAACATGGTGTATGTCAGATAGCCGTAGATGGCGTCAATAGCAAGCCCTAGTACGCTGCTTCGCGGGACGTTGCCAAGCCGCGATATACATTCCAACAAAAATGACGATTATGTATAGTCAAGGCGAAAAGATAAGGGCCTGATCAACGTAGTTTGATGTGGTCACGAGTCCCTGCAGGATAGTCATAGATTCGGGTTAGATAATCAATTACTTGAACACACCGAAGGATTAGATTCCGCGGTCTACTTGACGCACCCAAGCATCCTGTACAGCGCCGTGTGTAGCGTCGGGTGTGTGGGTCTTGCGTGGAGAAAGATACCCGAAGTCCCGAACTGGCTAACGATCGACGCTAGAAGGGCGGCATACACCGTGCGACGAACCAAATCCTCTGCCCCAGTCGTGGCCTCAACCAGGTTGCATCGAACCGACGATGACTGGCTTCATCGGAGAGATCTAGAAAGGACTGGAAGTATTCAACTTGGGGCCACTCAATTAGCTTTAAACAGTGCCACACCATCCTTGATTTTGGTCCACGACGTCCTGGACTGAACCTATTGTTCGCGTGAACCGTACACTCGGATGGCACAAAGGGCGCTCTTTACATCACATCGCGAGACGTCTAGCATCAGATCATTGAAAAAATACAACTAGCTACCATCGCACCTCATCGGCTGCAGTGGGACATTAAACGGATTATCCATGGATCACAAGTCCGCGATTTGTCGGTAGGAACGCCCTGATGTACTTAGGGGTCATATATCCATGGACCGTGGTTGCCATTACCGTCAGCACTAACACACGTAGCGGAGCCAGAAGTTCTTCGTTTCTGCTGCTTATTTAATCATGCCGGGGTGGGAATTCAATCCAGGTGTGCACTGCAGAAGTATGCTCACATACCTTTGATTCCGACGCCAGTGGTGACGATGTCTAGCGCGCGTCCGAGCCTGGCTCGGGCACACCTGGAAACCGCTGATCAAGACTTGTTGCCCTGGGTCTAACCAGGTCAAGGTACCTTTCGGCATCGCGGTAACTGCCGCAAATTGATTCTCCGACTCAAATCACGGACGGGATGGGTAGTTTCGGCGGTTGTGAATGGCTGCGACGAGCACCGAATATTTCCCAACAGACGAAAAAGCCAACGTGCCAACGCACTCAGTTGGCTTTTTCTCCTGTTTCTTTTAGCAACTGGTGTCTCCTATTAGTATGCTCAGGTTCGTCTCTCGGCCGGTCTCTACGGGACGACTCGGAAAGGTTGCTTGCTACAGTCCGTCACCCAAAGGTACCGTACCATTGTCTGTTGGTGTAGTTTGCTTGCTTAAAGGATGGCGTGAGAATAGGTGGCAGGTCAATAGCATCAACATCTGCGCGCCGGCAGGACATAACGCTAACGGTAGATGGCAAGGAAGTCACTGTCCCACAAGGTCGGTTTTAGTGAATAGACGTCCTCTCAGAACATGGATTGAGGAGTGAATAGGCTCCGCTTTGATTCAGGCGTGTGAGGCGGCTGGTGCTGTCATTCCCCGGTGAGCTCATCCATTCGTATTTCATGCCCACTGCGTCCTAATCCCAATCAAGCTTTTGCTACCATGATAGGTCAGTGTACCACTCACCACTGGATTACTTTTCACACGTCTTTTCAGGCTCGCGATTGCTGGTAACTGTCGGTAAGTTGAACTCTGGTAAAGACAAGCATCTGAGTGACATTGGTCCGTGTAGTATGTGCCTAGTGGAGGTTGAGCGGTCTCCAAAACCTGTCGCGTCATGGTGAGCACATCACTTCATCGCATTCCGCCCTTGGTCTTGACACTGCATAGCGCCATGCCCGCGATGCCTGGTGCCAAGGTTTTTACTAACACGCCTCTTGTCCACTCCGCTCGGTGAGTCTTGCGAGGCACGGCCTTTGCAATTCTAACTTTTCGATAGCGAGGGTGTCATGGAGTTCCTTTTGGCCAACCACCCGCTAGACTGTCCTATCTGTGATCAAGGTGGTGAATGTGACCTGCAAGATCAGTCGATGCGTTATGGTTCTGACCGTACGCGTTTCCACGAAATTGCCGGAAAACGTGCTGTAGAGGACAAGGACCTCGGACCCCTCGTAAAGACATCCATGAACCGTTGTATCCAGTGTACGCGCTGCGTCCGTTTCGCGAACGAAGTGGCAGGTGTCGAGGAGTTGGGCACAACTGGCCGTGGGAACGACCTGCAAATTGGCATGTATGTCGAGAAAACGATGAATTCCGAGCTTTCAGGCAACATTGTCGACCTCTGCCCTGTCGGTGCATTGACAAGCAAACCATACGCTTTCCACGCCCGCCCATGGGAGCTCAAAAACACAGAATCCATAGACGTTTTAGATGCTGTTGGCTCAAACATTCGGGTAGACTCTCGGGGAGTACAGGTCATGCGGATACAACCCCGTACCAATGACGACGTGAATGAAGAATGGATCAGCGACAAGACACGTTATGCATACGATGGTCTCAAATTCCAACGTTTGACGACGCCTTTGATCAAGGAAGGCGATCGGTTCGTCCCAGCGGCTTGGGAAGAGGCATTACAAAGGATTGCAGACGGTTTGGTGGCTTCTGGTGCCAAGGATGACGAGATTCAGGCTGTTGCTGGCCACTTGGCAGATACCGAGTCCCTTGTCGCCCTCAAAGATTTTGTCAACCGACTGGGCTCGGACAATCTCACCCTCGATCAAGCCAACGGCAATGCGCCTCCTCCGCATGGGGTTGATGTCCGGTCGAATTATCTCTTCAACGCTACGATACCAGGTGTAGAGAGTGCTGACGTCATCCTCCTGATTGGCACCAATCCTCGCCATGAGGCTGCTGTCCTCAACTCGCGCATCAGAAAGAGCTGGCTACATACGGGCCTTGAAGTGGGTTTAATTGGTGAACCTGCCGATACGGCATACGGCTACGATTACCTGGGTACAGACATGAAGACACTCACCGACTTTGTTGCTGGCAAGGGCGCGTTTGCCGCGAAATTCAGGTCTGCAAAGAGACCATTGATTATCGTTGGCAGTGGACTCTCAGAGCACCCTGATGGCGCTGCTGCTTACGACGCTCTCGCCAAGTTTGTCCAGGCGAACAAGAGCACGCTTCTTACCCCTGAGTGGAGCGGCTTCTCTGTTCTCCATCGGGTAAGTGCCATTGGACACGTTTGGAAGCAACTCTTATTATGGTTTTTTTATGGTGTAGAGCATATCTAGACCTGCCGCATATGATATCGGTTTCATACCCTCGAAGAAGGCCACAATGACGAAACCCAAGTTTATTTACCTCCTAAACGCAGATGAGATCGATCCCAAGTCGATCCCACGTGATGCGTTCGTGGTGTACCAAGGCCACCACGGTGACTTTGGCGCATCCCTGGCAGACGTGTGCTTACCCGCTGCCGCGTACACGGAGAAATCTGTGACGTGGGTGAACACGGAAGGACGGTCACAACTTGGGCGTGCTGCAGTGCCTCCTCCAGGTGCGTCGCGAGAAGACTGGAAGATCATTCGGTGTGTGCTTCCATCTTGGCAGTTTGCTGTGCTCTGTTAATCGTTTGATTCTTTCCAGAGCTCTTTCTGAAATTGTTGGCGTTCCATTGCCTTACGACGACGTGCTGAGTTTGAGGGATCGTATGTGGGAGATATCACCTTCGTTGGTACGGTACGACGTGACGGAACGGACATCGACGGATGTGGCGCTCGCTGGACTGAAGACGCTAGCGGCTGCGACTGCAGGTGCCAAGGTATCTGGGGAGGCATTCAAGAAGCCCATTACCAACTTTTACCAAACGGACCCTATCTCACGCGCGTGCGTACATGCTCGCCATTCTGCTGTGACCGGACTCAGGATCACGATATGTTTAGATCGGTTACCATGGCACAGTGTACTCGCATACTCGTTGAGGGTGGAAAGGATGATGCAAGATCTGACCAAGGGGGCCGCGCGTATGCGTAGAGAGCGCGCTTTGTACGTACACCGTGTTTCGTTTTGCCGCAAAGACAAATACATCGATCACGAGGCCATTCCTTGCGCTCGGCAGATGAGGGCGTTAAACGACCGCACATGAGATGTGCTTTTGGCGGCCACGCGGCTGGCCGTCTTTATTTTAGCGAGGCGTATTTCGTGTATACGCGAACGTCTCCTACCGAGTGGTGCTGTGCACAGTATCCCTAGCGTCCGCGTCGCCTAAACGCTTGATGCGGTAGTCAGACACGTCTTTGGTGCGCACCGCGACCTCTCTCACGAATGCCGCGCACGACGGGAATGCGATCGGTGATGCGACAAGGATATCCGAGAATGAAAATGGTGCATTACGGTATCTGAAAACAAGAATCGTTGCGATACGTTGCTAGTGGTCATTTATACACGACAGATCGATCCCGTTATATCTCGTGAGGCAAACACCATCACCAAGCCATCCGAGACTGAGAGAACGACAAAAAAACACACACACACACTTGAATGATATAAGATATTCACGAAAGATGTCGACGTGGATCATCCATCGTCCATTATGCGAGTAAAGCCAAAAAAAATGGACAGCGTAAAAAAATGGCTTGGTAACTTTCCAACAGGTTTCCGCGACGTGGTGGCCCCCACAGAACATGGTGACGGTCGATGGTCGTGCTTACACGCTGCTATGTTCAAGGTTCCCCTTCTCCTTCGCATACTCCTCCGAGAATGTTACCTTTGGTTGCCAGCCTGCCGATGTGCGTGGTGTCGTCTCCTCCAGCATCCGGTCCACTTGCTCAAGTGTAAGACCCTTGGTCTCAGGAATGAGGAAGTAGG